>JABSTR010001979.1:0-33004 GCA_013339765.2 Haemaphysalis longicornis | reverse complement strand
CATCGGAACACACCAGAGTCACTGTTTACACCAGAACACTGCACACCAAGGTTGTGTGTTCCACAATACACCAGTGCGTTTTAGTGTATCCACCTGATCACACTAGAATTCCCTAGACTAATCTGCTAGGAGAATCAACTTGCGTATTCTGCTAAGTCAATTTCATATTCTACACTGAGATGGCGCTCTTTGGCCATCAATTAACCCTTGTGCCATAACATAAGCACACACATCATCAATTTTATATTCTAATCTTCTTCATAGTCTTAGTATATCATCTTCATATTCTGACCATCATTATAAAATCGTCCTGCTATGTCATCTTCATATTCTGCAACGTCTTCTTCATACATTTCGGTACGTTACCTTCCTTCTTTTTCCGGTACGTCGTCTTTCTTTTTTCCGGTGCGTCGTTTTCATTTCTGCAACTCTTATATTATTCTGCTATGTCTTCTTTATATTCTTCTGCAACGTCTCTACAATATTTTACTGTGTATTCTTCATATGCCACGTTCCATTTCACAAGTTTTTGTTATCGTTCCGAAACACCACACGATTCTCGGCGCAAACCGCGCCTGCAGGTTTCGAGAAGGTTCCGGACTGTAGTAGATCATTTCGATAAGATCACGCCCACTGTGCGAACGGTACAGATTGTTCTGGAACCTACGCCACCGCCAGCGATAACGCTAGAACATTCGACGGCAAGGGTATAAATGCCGACGCGCTTCGCCGCTTGTCAGTTGTTGATCGAAGGCCGACGCTGCGTTCGCCGCTATCAGTCCGAGACTGCTATCTGTGCAAGACTGCTGCTGTAATTAGACTTTCCCTTTACCGGGCACAGGTTCGCCCAAATAAACAGTTAAATCCCAACACGAAGTTTCCTGTCTTCGGCCACGTCACGACCCCGTGACATCTGGTGGAGGTGCTGCTTCGTTCATGTACCGGACGCCCCCGTCAAGCCGTGAACCCAGCCCCCGTCGCGGAGAAGACACCGACGCCAACCAAGAGCAGCGAACGAGCCGCCGACAGCAAGGTCTCCCACCGGAGTACGGCCTTCTACAAGACAAGGCGCGGAAGACCAAGGACCATGACCTCGACTGCAGCGACAATGACAACCGGAGCGTCCCAGCCCGCGATCGTCATTCATCAACCCAGGGAACCACCAACGTTCCATGGCTCATCGTTTGAAGACCCGGAAACCTGGCTAGAAACATACGACCGTGTGGCCGCCCTCAACCACTGGGACAACGAAGAAAAGCTCCGTCGTGTGTACTTCTACCTGGAAGACACCGCAAGGACCTGGCTAGAGAATCGGGAGTCCACGCTCCGAACGTGGGATGTCTTCTGCGGCGCATTTCTGCAAACGTTCGCGAAGCGTCGCTCGCAAAGAGAGGGCCGCTGCTCTACTCGAGACCCGGGTTCAGCTACCAAATGAAAAGGTTGGAATTTTCACAGAGGAGATGACCCGCCTATTCCGTCACGCTGACCCAGACATGCCTGAGGAAAAGAAAGTTCGTTTCCTCATGCGAGGGGTCAAACAGGAGCTCTTCGCGGGACTAATGAGGAATCCACCGAACACCGTCCAAGAATTTGTATCCGAGGCGACCACCATCGAAAAAACGCTGGACATGCGCACCAGACAGTATAATCGTCGCCTGACTCCAGAATGCGCTGCTGCTCAAGCCAGTGACTCCGACGACCTGCGTGAAACGATCCGAGCGATCGTGCGGGAAGAGCTGCGCAAACTGTTGCCTTCGGCGCAGCCTCAAGTGGATTCGATCGCCGACATTGTGCGAGAAGAAGTCCGGCAATCGCTTCGAATTCCCCGAAACACCGCCTGCCCGAGCCAGAAACTATGAGCTACGCCGCTGCAGTGCGCCACAACGCTCCTCCCCGTCCACGCCAAAACGCCGCCCCGTCGCACTTCCGTCGCCAGACGCCACCGCCGCCACCACCCCCACCGACGTCCTACCGTTCCCCAGCGGGCCAGCGCAGTGCGCCGAGGAAAACGGACGTTTGGCGCACCCTGACCACCGCCCACTGTGCTACCACTGCGGCGAGGCCGGGCACACATTACCGCCGTTGCCAGTACCGACAGATGGGACTGCGTGGCTTCGCCGTCGATGCACCACGTCCGCAGCCAGGGGAACGGCCACGTGACATCGCCGACTACCTGACAGGAACTCAATGGACACCACGAAGTCCTTCCCGTTCGCCGTCGCCCAGCCGCCGCATGTCACCGCACCCCCGGCAGTACTCTGGCCCAACGCGGGGCCGGTCTCCTAGCCCGTATCCGGGAAACTAAGGGCAGCAACCGATGGAGGTGCGGTTGCTGTGCGACGAACTACCGAAGATCCTCCGACGACGACGACGCCGCGACGGAGCTTTTCCGAACACAACGCCAACCAGGCAAAGCCCTGACGGCGAAAGCTCACTTACCGAAGGTGGCCTGACGACGCAACATGGAAGCAGCGGAACAAGCCGACGCAGCCGTGACCCGACGCCACGCCCTAACTGTAATGCGAGACGGCGAACTAGCGACCTCGACGTTCTTATCGACGGCCACAGTGTGACCGCTCTCGTCGATACTGGAGCCGACTATTCTGTCATCAGTGGGTCGTTCGCCGCGAAGTTAAAGAAAGTTAGGACAGCTTGGAAAGGCCCTGAAATCCGCACAGCCGGAGGTCATCTCGTAACGCCTGCAGGAATCTGCACAGCGAGAGTCACCATTAACGGCCGTATTTATCCTACAGACTTCGTAGTCCTACAGCGTTGCTCGAGAGATGTCATCCTTGGCATGGACTTCTTATGCCTCCATGGTGCTGTCATCAACCTAAAAACAAGGTCGATAACGTTATCCACAGAAGAAGCACTACCGCCGCGCACGCCGTCAGGACACCATGCCTTGAATGTGCTGGAAGAACAAGTCACCATTCCGCCTCGCTCAAGCGTCATTATTTCAGTCGGCGCTCCTAAATCACCTGACTTGGAAGGCGTCGTTGAAGGCAGTCAGCATCTGTTGGTCACCCGAAATATTTGCGTCGCAAGAGGAATTGCAGAGCTGCGGGGAGGCAAAGCAACGGTTATGCTCACGAATTTCAGCAATGAGTACAAACATGTGAACAAAGGAACAACGGTCGCATACATCGAAGAAATTGTCGAAGCCACCAGTGCTTTCGCCCTCGCCGATTCTGCGGAACCTGCTCAGAGGAACCAAGCCCCTCCCATAGCTTTCGACGTCAATCCCAGACTTCCGAACGATAAGCAAGAACAGCTCAAGGCCCTGCTCCTGCAATACGAAGATTGCTTTTCGTCGTCATCGAAAATTCGGCAGACCCCAATCACGAAACATCGAATCATAACCGAAGAAAATGCCAGACCACTCCGTCAGAGTCCGTACAGGGTTTCGACGCGAGAACGTGAGGCCATGAAGAGACAAGTTGATGAAATGCTGCGAGATGACATTATCCAGCCGTCCAAGAGTCCAGTGGGCATCCCCCGTGGTGTTAGTGAAGAAAAAGGATGGGACCCTACGTTTCTGCGTCGATTATCGCCGCCTGAACAAAATCACAAGAAAGGACGTGTATCCTCTCCCACGAATAGACGACGCACTTGATCGGCTCCATAACGCCAAGTACTTCTCGTCAATGGACCTCAAGACTGGCTATTGGCAAATCGAAGTCGACGAAAGAGACCGAGAGAAGACGGCGTTTATAACACCGGACGGCCTCTTCGAGTTTAAGGTGATGCCCTTCGGCCTTTGCTCAGCGCCTGCAACTTTTCAACGCGTTATGGATACAGTACTGGCAGGATTGAAGTGGCAGACTTGCCTTGTGTACTTGGACGACGTCGTCGTGTTTTCCTCGAGTTTCGACGAGCATCTTCGGCGCCTTGAAGCTGTACTTCAAGCCATCAAGACGTCCGGACTCACACTGAAGCCAGAAAAGTGCAGATTTGCGTATGAGGAGCTCTTGTTTCTGGGCACGTTATCAGCAAGTCTGGAGTTCGTCCCGATCCACGGAAAACAGCCGCCATCGCCGACTTCCCGCCGCCCACTGACAAGAAGGCCGTGCGCCGATTTCTGGGCCTGTGCGCCTATTATAGGCGGTTCGTGAAAAACTTCGCCCGCATCGCCGATCCTCTCACTAACCTTACCAAGGCCGACGTGGAGTTCAAGTGGGAAACGCCACAGGAACACGCTTTCCAGGAGCTTAAACATCGCCTCCAGACGCCTCCGTTACTTGCCCATTTCGACGAATTCGCCGAGACAGAAATACATACTGACGCAAGCAGCGTAGGTCTTGGCGCCGTTCTTGTGCAGAGGGCTGACGGACTTGAAAGGGTTATTAGTTACGCCAGCCGATCGCTATCCAAAGCAGAAGCAAATTATTCCACAACAGAAAAGGAGTGCCTCGCCATCATCTGGGCTACGTCGAAATTTCGCCCCTACCTCTACGGCAGGCCCTTCAAAGTTGTGAGCGACCACCACGCCTTGTGTTGGCTAGCCACCTTGAAGGACCCTTCAGGTCGCCTCGCACGATGGAGCCTGAGACTTCAAGAATATGACATTACTGTCATTTACAAGTCCGGCAAAAAACACTCCGACGCCTGACTGTCTCTCTCGTGCGCCTGTCGACCAACCGCTACCCGACGACCCGGATGACGACTACTTCTTGGGAACGATAACTACCGACGACTTCGCTGAACGACAGCGGGCCGACCCGGAACTTAAGGCCCTAATAGAATACCTCGAAGGCAGGACCGCCGAAGTCCCGAAGGTATTCAAGCGCGCACTTGCGTCGTTCTTTCTACGAAACGGTCTTCTACAAAAGAAAAACTTTTCACCGCTTCGAGCTAAGTACCTCCTTGTGGTGCCTTCAGCTCTGCGACCAGAACTCCTGCAGGCCCTGCACGACGATCCGACGGCAGGGCACCTCGGTGTTTCTCGCACGCTCGCGAGGATACAAGAAAGGTACTACTGGCCACGTCTTACCACCGACGTCACTCGTTATGTGAGGACATGCCGGGACTGTCAGCGACGCAAGACACCGCCGACAAGGCCAGCGGGACTTCTGCAGCCAATTGATCCACCTTGCCGACCTTTCCAGCAGATTGGTATGGACCTACTGGGGCCGTTCCCGACGTCGGCTTTCGGAAACAAGTGGATCGTGGTAGCTACCGACTACCTCACCCGCTACGCCGAGACAAAAGCCCTGCCAAAAGGCAGTGCATCCGAGGTAGCTAAGTTCTTCGTCGAAAATATCGTCCTACGTCACGGCGCCCCGGAGGTCCTTATCACCGACAGAGGAACGGCATTCACTGCCGACTTAACTCAAGCGATCTTGGCATACAGCCAAACAAACCACCGCCGGACGACAGCGTACCACCCACAGACCAACGGCCTCACCGAGCGGCTTAACAAGACGATCGCCGACATGCTGTCAATGTACGTCGATGTCGAACACAAGACGTGGGACGCCATTCTTCCGTATGTGACCTTCGCATACAACACGGCGGTGCAGGAGACGACGCAGATATCTCCATACAAATTGGTCTACGGAAGGAGCCCGGCAACGACGCTCGATGCCATGTTACCCAACGTCACCGACGAAGAAAACCTCGATGTGAGCGAGTACCTTCAACGCGCCGAAGAAGCCCGACAACTTGCGCGTCTCCGTATCAAGAATCAACAGACGACCGACAGCCACCGTTACAACCTTCGACGACGCTTCGTGGAATACCAGCCCGGTGAACGTGTTTGGGTGTGGACGCCGATACGCCGACGTGGACTAAGTGAAAAGCTTCTGCGACGGTACTTCGGACCGTACAAGGTGGTTCGACGTCTCGGCCCACTTGATTACGAGGTTGTCCCCGACGGCATCACGAACTCTCAACGACGCCGATCGCGACCTGAAGTCGTCCATGTCGCGCGCCTCAAGCCGTTTCATGCACGTTAACAAACTGAAACAGTGTTTTTTTGTATTATTGTTGTATTGTAATTTATTCATTGTACTTTCTTGCATTATTATTGTACCTTCATCTTTAGTTAAAGCATCGGGACGATGCCTTTTTTCAGAGGGGGGCAATGCCACGTTCCATTTCACAAGTTTTTGTTATCGTTCCGAAACACCACACGATTCTCGGCGCAAACCGCGCCTGCAGGTTTCGAGAAGGTTCCGGACTGTAGTAGATCATTTCGATAAGATCACGCCCACTGTGCGAACGGTACAGATTGTTCTGGAACCTACGCCACCGCCAGCGATAACGCTAGAACATTCGACGGCAAGGGTATAAATGCCGACGCGCTTCGCCGCTTGTCAGTTGTTGATCGAAGGCCGACGCTGCGTTCGCCGCTATCAGTCCGAGACTGCTATCTGTGCAAGACTGCTGCTGTAATTAGACTTTCCCTTTACCGGGCACAGGTTCGCCCAAATAAACAGTTAAATCCCAACACGAAGTTTCCTGTCTTTGGCCACGTCACGACCCCGTGACAATATTCTGCTAAGTCTTTCTGCTTCTTCATTTTGTTGTGTTATGTCTTCTTTCACTTTTCTGCTCTCATTTCTTTCCTTCTTCTAGCTCCGCTTCATATTCTGCTATGTTCTTCATATTCTGCTACGTCTACTTTAGATTTTGCTGTTCTTTTCTTCGTATTCAGCTGATATATTCATCATATTAGGCTGTTATGCTCTTCTTATCTGCTCAATCGTCTTCATGTTCTGCTACATCTTCATATTCTACTACCTCTTCTTCATAATCTCCCATATCTTCTTCATATCGATCTGCTACGTCTTCATATTCGGTGCTGTCATCTTCATATCTTACAATGTCTTTTTTCTTCTAATCCTACGCCTTGTTATTTTCTATGACTATGTTCTCTTCCCATACTTCTGCTATGTCTTCTTCACATTCTGCTAATTTTCACATTATCTGCTGCAGCATCATGACATTTTGTGCTGTGTCTTCATACTCTGCTGCTACGTCTTCTTCATATTCTGCTCCTACCTCATATTCCACTCCGTCGTCTTCATATTTTTCTATGTGATCTTCAAAGTCGGTTACATTATCCTCACATTCTGCTACGTCATTTTCTTATTGTGCTAAGTCATCCTTATACTCTGCTACGTCTTCTTCATATTCTTCAGCTACGTCTTCTGCATATTTGTCTTCTATGTCTTCTTCATATTCTAATAAGTTTTTTTCATATTTGGCTACATCTTCGTAAGTTCGAGCTATGTCATTTTTATATTCTGCGACGTTGTCTTCATAATCTGCTATGTAATCTTCTTATTCCACTACATAATCTTCACATTCTGCTACGTAATCTTCTTTTTGCCGCGAACATGCATTGGTTTGTTTATTTGTGTTTCGCTTTTTCGGCCTGCTGCGCCGGCCTGTGCTATCACTCTTGGCTGTGTGTCAAGCACGTCTTTCTTTTTGTGCCGCATGTATTATCTCTTGTGATAGGGACAGCGTTTCGAACAAACGTGAACCATCTAGCATAATTCTCAGTTTTTCTAAAGTTTCTCGATACAATTCGACCATTGAGAAACCCTCGCGCCGAGGCTGCGGCGGCTGCATTTCCGATGGAGGCGGAAATGTTGTAGGCCCGTGTGCTCAGATTTGGGTGCACGTTAAAGAACCCCAGGTGGTCTAAATTATCCGGAGCCCTCCACTACGGGCATCTCTCAATATCATATGGTGGTTTTGGGACAATAACCCCACATATCAATACACCACTCGCGCCGAGGGATTAAATTCCCGCACAGCCGATGCCGCGATCATTCGATCGCCGACGCTCACTAGCGTGCACGTCGTTTTGCGACCGCTGCTTCGCCCGCCTGTGTATTCTTTCAGTTGTTAGGGGAGCACAGTTCGCTCCAATAAACTTGTTTTCCTCATAGACAACTGCGTCGTCCTTTGCTGCGTGACATCTGGTGGAGGTGCTGGGTACATGAACCCTAAGCCATTGCCAAGCCGACAAGCACGCCCAACTCGTGTCAGCCGCCGACAGCAAGGCCTTCAGCCAGAGTTTGGACTGCTCCCGGATAAAAAGAGGAAAGAAGACGTAAAAACCACGATGATCAACGCAGGCACCATGACCAGCGCTACCAACCCTCCCGTCGTTCTGCAACAACCTCGTGAGCCCCCATCATTCCGAGGATCTCCTGGTGAAGACCCGGAAGAGTGGCTGGAGAAGCTGGAGCGCATCCGCATCTTTAACAGGTGGGATGACGAAGAAACGTTTCGTCATGTCTTCTTCTATTTGGAGGATGCAGCTCGAACGTGGTTTGAGAACCATGAAGGCTCCCTAACCGACTGGACTGTCTTTAAGAGCGAATTCCTCAAAACATTCGCTACGGTTGTGCGGAAAGAACGAGCCGCCCTTTTGTTGGAGACGCGAATGCAACACCCTAACGAAGGTGTTGTACTGTTCGCTGAGGAGATGAAGATGCTGTTCCGGAGAGCTGACCCCGAAATGGCAGAAGAGAAGAAGGTGCGCTTTCTGATGCGGGGAGTTAAACAAGAGCTCTTCGCTGGACTCATCCGCAACCCCCCTAAGACCGTCGCTGAGTTCGTCACCGAGGCTTCGATGATCGAGAGGACCTTGGATATGCGTTCGCGGCAATACGATAGACCACTCAACACCCTTTCGGTGAACCCGGTAAACGCCCCTGGATTGGCGACGGAAGACTTGCGGGAGACCATCCGCGCCGTCGTTCGCGAGGAACTGAGGAAATTGTTCCCAGCAACGCCGCAGCCCCAAGTCGCCTCCCTCACTGACGTCGTCCGCGAGGAGGTTCAGCAAGCACTGGGGAATTCTACGCCGTCGGAAGCATCTTACGAACCACAAGCGATGACCTACTCCGCTGCTGCTCGTCGACCCCGACCCGTCCCAACCCGTTATCAAGAGGCCCCGCCGTACCGCCGCCCAATGTCGCCCGCCCGACCCCCTGTAACCCGAAACCAGGCGCCCAGGAAGACCGAGGTGTGGCGAACGCCAGATAATCGTCCGCTGTGCTACCACTGCGGAGAGGCCGACCACGTCTACCGCCGCTGCCCGTACAAGAGGCTGGGTTTGCGTGGGTTCTCCGTCGACGCACCCCGCCCGCGAGCCGGCCAGCGCCCATTTGAGATCGAAGAATACCTGTCGAACACCAGCCGTGGACCATCCCGTTTCAACCGTTCGCCGTCGCCCTACCCGTACCAATCCCCCAACCGTCGCAGCAATGCTGACTTCGCCCGTGGAAGGTCCCCCAGCCCACGAGGGGGAAACTAAAAGCAGCAACTTCTGGAGGTGAAGTTGCACAACGGCGAGAAAATGAAAACCCTCCAACGACGCAAGACCGTGATTCACGACATGCCCTCATCCCGACGACCCGACGACACCCTGACGAGACCCCCGAAAACGACGACAGCTACGCTGCGCGACGCGTACCCGAAATGACGAAGCCTGCCGCTGAGAAGACGACGATGACGACGCATAGTGCCCGACCATCAACACGCGCAAGCCGCGATACGACGCCCCGACGCACCCGAAATTCGAGGAAAGCGGCATCCGACGTCCAGTTGTCCATCGACGGCCTTGACGTAGTCGCCCTCATCGACACGGGAGCCGACTACTCGGTCATGAGCGGGTCATTCGCGTCCAAGCTAAAGAAAGTTACGACCAGATGGGACGGTCCGCACATACGCACAGCAGGAGGCCACCTCGTGACCCCAAGTGGAATGTGCACATCGCGCGTCACCATAGACGGCACTACGTACCCTGCGGAGTTCGTCATTTTGCCTAACTGCTCCCGCGACGTAATTCTCGGAATGGACTTTTTGACGGACAATGGCGCAATAATTGATCTGCAGACCAGGTCGATAACGTTTTCTTCCGATCACTCCACGACGCCGCAGCCGAACCTCGGACACCGTGCTGCTGTAAGGATCGCCGACGATCACGTCACCCTGCCACCCCGCGCAAGCTTGATGATCGCCGTCTATTGTGAAGGTGCTGCTCCTGACGTCGACGCTATCGTGGAGACTGACCAAAGGTTGCTTCTAGACCGCGGTGTGTCTGTCGCAAGAGGCATTGCGCGGTTTAAGCAACGCAGATCCCACGTTTTGGTCACCAATTTCACCGAGGAGTACCAGCATCTAAACAAGGGCGCTGCAATTGCGTTCCTCGAAGAAACGCAAGAAGCGAGTCAAGTGATCGCGGTCGCCACCTTTGAACGCGCACGCGCAGATGCTTCCAGGCTGCCACATCCTTTCGACGTGAACCCGGCGCTGTCGCAAGAAAATCGGGACAGATTACTGGAGTTGCTCCGTCGCTACAGCGAGTGTTTTTCCTCGAACTCGAAGTTACGTCAGACACCTTTGGCGAAGCACCGGATAATAACCGAAGATGGAGCCCGACCTACCAGACAGTCACCGTACCGCGTTTCTTCACACGAGCGCGAAGCCATCCGGACTCAAGTAGATGACATGCTCAGCGACGACATAATACAGCCATCGAAAAGTCCGTGGGCTGCGCCGGTTGTACTCGTGAAGAAAAAAGATGGCACTTTAAGATTCTGCGTTGACTACCGGAGACTAAACAAAATCACCAAAAAGGACGTGTACCCCCTGCCACGAATCGACGACGCCCTCGACCACCTCTGCCACGCCAAGTACTTCTCATCCATGGATCTGAAGACCGGCTACTGGCAAATTGAAGTGGACGAGAGAGACCGAGAGAAGACTGCATTTATAACCCCGGACGGTCTATACGAGTTCAAGGTGATGCCGTTTGGGCTGTGCACGGCGCCCGCAACGTTTCAGAGAGTCATGGACACTGTGCTAGCAGGCCTGAAGTGGCACACTTGCCTCGTATACCTCGACGACGTTGTCGTATTCGCCCGGACTTTCGACGAACACCTCACAAGGTTGGAATCTGTACTCGAGGCCATTCGTACGTCGGGGTTAACGCTGAAGCCTGAGAAGTGCCGTTTCGCGTACGAGGAACTCAAGTTCTTGGGTCACGTCGTGAACGCCGCGGGAGTCCTACCTGACCCGGCAAAAACATCAGCCATTGCGAACTTCCCAAGGCCGAAAGATAAGAAGGGTGTGCGAAGGTTTCTCGGACTGTGCGCATACTACCGGCGCTTCGTCGCAAACTTCGCACGCATTGCAGAGCCACTCACGCGCCTGACGAAAGAAAGCACCCCTTTCAGCTGGGAAAACGACCAAGAAAAGGCATTCTGCCAGCTGCAAGAACGCACGCACAAACCGCCCGTGCTCGCGCCTTTCGACAAAAACGCTGAAACGGAAATGCACACGGACGCCAGTGATATAGGTTTGGGTGCCGTCCTCGTCCAAAAGCAAAGCGGTTGCGAAAAGGTAATCGCCTATGCAAGCCGTGGTCTGTCGAAGGAGGAGAGAAACTACTCTGCCTCCGAGAAAGAGTGCCTGGCTATCATATGGGCCATTTCAAAATTTCGCCCATACGTCTATGGTAGACCGTTTAAGGTTGTGACAGACCATCATGCGCTGTGTTGGCTCGCCAATTTGAAGGACCCCTCTGGCCGTCTTGGGCGGTGGATCTTGCGCCTGCAAGAATTCGACGTTACAATAGTCTATAAATCCGGCAGGAAACACTCCGACGCCGACTGCCTGTCCCGCGCCCCCGTCGACCCACCACCACAGGACTCCGATGAAGACAGCGCGTTCTTCGGAGTCGTGACAGAGAGCGACCTAGCCGCCCAGCAGCGTGCCGACCCTGACCTACGCGTCATGATCGACTACCTCGAAGGACGCAACGTCGCCGTGCCTAGGGCGTTCAAGCGCAACTTACCAGCGTTCAGCCTCAAAAACTCCATCCTAGTGAAGAAGAATTTCAACCCCGGAACGAGAACGAATTATCTACTTGTCATCCCCGCAGACCTTCGTGACGAAATTTTGGAAGCGTGCCACGACGACCCGTCTTCCGGACATCTCGGAACAGCTCGCACTATTGCAAAAATCAAGGCGAAATACTTCTGGCCCCGCCTTACATCCGATGTCACCCACTACGTCCGGAGCTGCCGTGACTGCCAGCGACGAAAAATGCCACCGACGAGACCCGCCGGACTTCTGCAGCCGATCGCCGTCCCAACGAGGCCCTTCCAACAGATCGGAATGGACCTTCTGGGCCCGTTCCCTACATCCCGATCCGCGAACAAATGGATTGTCGTAGCGACAGACTACATGACGCGCTACGCAGAGACCACCGCTCTTCCGAGGGGAACTGCACAAGAAGTTGCAAAGTTCTTTATTAACCAAGTTGTGCTGCGACATGGAGCCCCTGAGGTCCTAATCACGGACCGCGGAACGACCTTCACTGCGGAGCTCATGCAAGGAATCTTACGCTACAGCAACACGGATCACCGAAGAACGACGGCGTACCACCCCCAAACGAACGGACTAACGGAACGGCTGAATAAGACAATCGCGGATATGCTGTCTATGTACGTCGACGTTGAACATAAGACGTGGGACGAAGTCCTCCCGTACGTCACGTTTGCGTACAACACGGCTATCCAAGAAACCACGCAGATGACACCGTTCGAGCTCGTCTACGGAAGACGGCCGACTACGATGCTCGACGCCATGCTTCCGCACGTAGAAGACGACGACCTCAACGCCGACGTCCAAGGATACCTCCAACGTGCGGAGGAGGCCCGCCAGCTCGCTCGAGTTCGTATAACGGACCAGCAGCTGGTGGATGCCGGACGCTACAATCTCCGACGCCGAGACGCCGAGTACCATCCTGGAGATCGTGTGTGGGTTTGGACTCCCATTCGACGACGTGGACTCAGTGAGAAACTTCTACGACGCTATTTCGGACCCTACCGGATTCTACGACGTGTTGGCGAACTAACGTACGAAGTGATCCCCGATGGTGACTCCCGTACATCACGACGACGCACGCGGCCCGAAGTCGTCCATGTGGTTCGCTTAAAACCTTTCTACGGACGATGACGAACTTTTATTTTAATTTGTTTGGACTGTCCCTTATGTTAGCATCGGGTCGATGCACTCTTAGAGGGGGGGTAATGCCGCGAACCATGCATTGGGTTTGTTTATTTGTGTTTTGTTTTTTCGGCCTGGCTGCGCCGGCCTGTGCTATCACTGTTTTCACAGCGTTTCGAACAAACGCTATCACAGCGTTTCGAACAAACGCTATCGAACAGCGCTTCGAGCGTTCCGAACGAAACAGCGTTTCGAACAAACGCTATCACAGGCGTTCTCGATACAATTCGACTATTCGAGAAACCCTCGCGCCGAGGGATATAAATTCCCGCACAGCCGATGCCGCGACATTCGATCGCCGACGCTCACTAGCGTGCACGTCGTTTTGCCGGACCGCTGCTTCGCCGCCTGTGTATTCTTTCAGTTGTTAGGGGAGCACAAGTTCGCTCCAATAAACTTGTTTTCCTTATAGACAACTGCGTCGTCCTTTGCTGCGTGACAATATATATATATATATATATATATATATATATATATATATATATATATATATATATATATGCGTGTGTGTGTGTGTGTGTGTGTGTGTAAGTTAGTTTTAGAGCAGCATTTGTCAACGTACCGTTGATTCACTGGTGATCATTGAGTGTGCCATCAGTATATTGTGCCGGAATGTGTTTCGCGTGTGCTGAAAGGGCACTCCTACATGACGCGCCGATTCATTGTGCCTGGCCCATGTATGGAAACACCTGGTATTGACGTCACAGTTGCTACTTAAACTACTGCGAAATAAACGGCGGGGCTTTTTCCTTGCTTGCCGATCACCTGGACTGCCGTCGCCTCCTTTCTTTCACCGATCACCGACTGATAGCGGTGGGCGCTGCTACGACATGGTGCCAGAAGTTATGTGGTCCACACACTTTAACGCCATCGGTGAAAAAAAAAGCCATCGAGACGTCGGCACAAAACAGAGGCTGCAATGACGACTGCACCACCACGACCTCCGCCGCGCCTTCAGCAACCGCCGCCTCTAGACTTTGACACTACCTCGGAGTGGCCGGCATGGATATAACACTTCGACGACTATTGATATGCGTCGGGCCTGAATGAGCACTCGGAGGAGGTGCCAGTGCGCACTCTGCTGTGCAACATGGGGCGGCAAGCAAGAGACATCTTTGTTACCTTCAATCTCTCTGCAGAGATTCGAAGAAGTTTGAGCTGGTCAAAAAGAAGTTCGACGAGTACTTCATCAAGGAGACCAACGTTGTGTACGAGAGCACTTGCTTTCACAAGCGGCACCAGATGCCAGGCGAGTCTATTGACCAGTTCATGACGGCTCTACACGTCTTGGCGGAAAAATGCGACTTCGGAGAATTCAAGCAGCGCCTCATCCGGGACCGGTTAGTCGTTGGCCTGCGGGACGAAAAACTTTCCGAGTCGCTCCAAATGGACCCGAAGCTGTCTCTCGCGACAGTCTAGCGAAGGCCCGCCTGAAAGAGACTGTTCAGCAGCAACAAGCATAGCTTCGCAACTCCAACGAGGATCGCGAAAACACTCAGTCCAAGCGATGTTGTGAGAAGTCAACGTCGACGCAGTGGGTCACCGCACGAAACCGCACCGAAGTGAGGACACCCGGCCGCCAGCAGTTCGTTCCGAAAGATAGTGCATCTTCTGCGGCGGCCACTCCCACCCAAGGACAGACTGTCCAGCTAGAGCGCAGAAGTGCTTCAACTGCGGCGTAAAGGGACATTTTGGAAAAGTGTGCCTCAAAGGGACTTCTCCAAGCAACCAGCGAAAGGTACAAGTGTCGTCCGTACAAAAAGACACCTGGGGAAATTTTTCTAGGCACAGTGGAGGTGCCTGGTGCAAAGGCGCGTTACGTTCAGGTATTGGTTAATGCAGTGCCTGTTTTCGCAAAGGTTGACTCGGGGGCAGAAGTGTCCGTAATTCCAGCATCGTTTCCTGGACTTCCCAGGAGCTTCAGGCAGGTAAGTTTCAGGCAGATATAGTTTGGAAAGGACAAACTTCTCGCAAAATATGTTATGTCGTCAGTCCTTCGCGCCGTGTACTGCTAAGGTTGCCAGCTCTCGAAGCATAAGGAGTTATTAAGTTCGCTGACTCTGTTGCTGAAAAAAGTCTGTCTACGAGGTTTTGTGCCCTCAGGTTTTTGACGACTTAGGCTGTTTGCCCGGGGAGTATACAATCAGGCTAAAACCAGACGCAGTTCCATTTTGCAATAAGCGCACCACGCAGGATTCCTATAGCGCTTCAGGAACCTGTGAAGCGGGAACTGGATAAGATGGAACAAATGGGCGTAATTCGGGCAGTCGAAGAGCCAACCGAATGGTGTGCCGGCGTTGTTCCCGTACAAAGCCGTCGGGAGACGTAAGGATCTGTGTCGACCTTACGCAGTTGTACAAGTTTGTCTTAAGAGAAAGGTATACATTGCCTACTGTAGACCAAGCACTAGTCTCACTGGCTGGCACGAAATGATTTTCCAAACTAGACGCAAATTCCGGATTCCACCAGGTGCGACTCAGCAAGGCCTCAGAACTACTGACCACGTTCATTACGCCGTTTGGGCGGTACTGTTTCACTCGGTTGCCATTTGGAATTACTTCAGCCCCAGAGTACTTTCAAAGGAGAATGTCTGAAATCCTGGCAGGCTTTCCTGGTGTCGTTAACCTGATGGACGATATTTTCATATTTGGCGACTGCAAAGAGCAACGTGACTCTAGGCTATCGAATGTTTTAGCGAGGTTTGTCCAGTATAACCTTACGCTTAACAAAGCAAAGTGTGTATTTGGAGCACGAAGCATGAGCTTTTTGGGTCACTTTCTAAGTGAAGAAGGCGTACAGCCTGATCCGGCTGATTTCGGAGCCATTAAAGAGCTGAATCCACCCTCGAATATTTCACAACTGCTCAGTGTTCTCGGCATGGCCAATCACTTAGGCCGCATTTTGACGAACTTAGTGCAAACCACTGCCCCACTACGGGCACTTCTGCAGAAAGAGACTTTGGGTTTGGGGTCCATCTCAGAACACAGCTTTCGATAGCTCATGAAAGCTCTTATCTGCTTGTCAAAGTGTATGGCCATCTACTATTCCCGACCTCCCACAATTTTTTCGGCGGATGTCTCCTCGTTTGGTTTCCGGGCCGTCTTTAAAAACAATTGGCAGCATATCCACGGAGTGAATGATGTGAGAGTGGGCGAAGCATTCGTCCGTCCATTCGCTCTTGCTTCCGTCCGTCCATGCGTCCGTCTGTGTGACCGTCCATGCGTCCATCCGCCCGTCCGTGCGTGCGTCTGTTCGTGCGTCCGTCCCTGCGTCGTCCGTTCATGCGTCCATCCATGCATCTGCTCTGTCGTTGTCACTGTTCGTCCATCTATTACAACACTCCAAGTACCACCATCTCGCATCTTTTCATCATATATTCCCCATATAGAAGCACCGCCATCCAGCGGACATTCCACGGGACTAAACGAGAGGTGGCACACGCACACTTTCTTACGGCTTGCGCTTCGGGTATACTTCCTACCTTTACCTACCTCGAGTTTATGGTATATACTAGTTCACTGTATTCATGGCACTGCGGTTCAAACGCTCGCTAAACCTTTCTAAAACCAAGGAGGTTACGCCCAGCGAGTATAACGTAGCAACCTTTTCCTGTCAGATAGTGCTCAATGCACATGCCAATGGCTGCTAATGGAAAATGAGAGACAGGAGAATTCGGCTTTTATTTTCTTACGGCTTGCGCTTCGTATCTACTTCCCACCTTTAACCACCTCGAGTTCATTCATGGTATAACAGAGCAGTGACGTTCTTCTGGCTATTCAAGATTTAACAAAACACCTTGACCAACGGCATGACACCCTCATTAAATCCATAGACGAAGTGAAAGAAAACCAAAAGTTACTTGAGTCCAAAGTGTTAGATTGGACCACTCGGCTAACTGATCTAGAAAAACGAGTCGATTCGTTTGAAGAATTTCTAGACGGCTCTCACGTGCAGAAAATGATAGCCACCGCCGTTCGAAGTGAACAGGCTTCGCTCCGAGTGCATCTGGATGAGTTCGAGGTTAGGTCTCGTCGTGAGAACCTGATTTTCTACGGAATTGAAAATTCAGCGTCAGAAACTTGGGCCGATTCTGAAGAAAAGGTCCGATTGATTCTTACCTCTACGTTAAACTTGCAGCTACCTGACGAGGCTATTGCGCGTGCTCACAGGCTAGGAACGTTTTCGCGGCATAAAACTAGGCCCGTGATAGCACGTTTCACTTCTTCTAAAACTAAAGATAGTCTTTGTCTCAGACGTCTAAGTTTCGTGACACAAATACATCAATCTGTGAGGATTTCTGCAAGGCTACACGCGCCACCCGGAAAAAAACTAATCGACTTCGCCAAACCAACTGGTCACAAATTTTCTCTTAAATACAATAAAGTGGTATTGGCAATAAAATATACACCTACTGCGCATCTTCAGATCGCGTGTGCGAAATAGAAACGGACGCGCTTGACCCCTCAAATCCTCCTAATCTAATCGCGATGATCCTGTCATCAGAGGCCCATCTTCTCCACTGTAGCTAGATGCTAACACAAGTTGTAATACCTCTAACCGTGACTGTTGTTTTTTGCTTTGTAATATCAGAAGTGTTATCAACAAGCGTGATGCCTTGTCTTCGTTAGTAAACACGTGCCTTTCTGATGTGATAGTTTTGACCGAAACCTGGCTGTCGTCAAAAGTTCAAAACCGTGAGATCCTGCAGTGCGACAAAAAGGTTTCCTTTTTTAGGTGTGACCGTCGCTCTCATTCTTTTGGCGGTGTCTTGATCGCTGTTTCAGAGGAATTCATGTCTTTTAAAATTCCCATTGTATGTTCCCTTGAATTGGTGTGCGTTCGAATCCGCATTAATCACAAAGATGTCATTGTTTGTGCCTGTTATCGCCCTCCGAATGCGCCATCTGGTTTTTCCAATGATTTTCATGACGTCTTAAGTGACTTGCACGTGAGGTTCCCTGCCACACAAATTTTAATCCTAGGTGATTTTACCTTTCCTGATATTTCATGGAACCGCTCCCATTTCTATCTTGGCCCTGTCTTCTCCTATGAAAGCGCCTGCTTCCTAATACATGCGCGCAATTCAATTTAACGCAGCTTGTTATGTGCCCAACTCGCATTACACATTCAAGTGTTTCAACTTTAGACTTAGTTCTGACTTCTCACCCCGATTTTGTGCAATCGCTTTCTGTTTTGCCAGGCCTCAGTGATCACGAAGCAATTCGTTTTCAACCTCCCCTGCGCATCGCCCCGTAAACAAAAAGTAAAAAGCGATTCAGGGACTACAGTAGAGCTGATTATGGAACCATTAATACCGAACTTGAACAATTCACCTCCGTTTTTCTAGAAGACTCCAACCAAAGATCTGTCAACGATAACTGGATGCTGTTTAAAAATAAAGTTGCCGAACTCGTTAACAAGTACATACCACTACGCGAAATCGCATGTAACAGTCAATCACCGTGGTTCACGCCAACATTGAAACGCCTGTCCAATAAAAAGAAGCGCGTTTACCGCCAAGCCAAGCGTTCTAATTTATCTGAAAGACGGGAGGTTTACAAAAAGGTAGCCGATGAATACGGGTGTGCTTTATCCGCGGCAAAGGAGTCCTTTCTTCAGCAAACGCTACCGTTAATTCTGCAAAACAATCCCCACAAATTTTGGCAGGTCGTTAATGGGGGCGATAGGAAACAGATTGAACTTACCACTGACACGGACGAAGTAATTTCCAGTGAGAACGTTTGTATCACCCTTAACCATGCATTTTCTTCATTCTTTACGAGCACTACTCCTGCCGTCCTTCCAGGTGTTCAAGCTCGCGATTTCATTGTGATGAATTCTGTACACGTTGACCGGGCCGGCATACGCAAGTTGATCCAAAATTTAAAAATTTCGTCGTCACCAGGCGTCGATGGCATTTCTTCTAAATTTTTGAAAAACACTGACGTTCATTCCTCAATTATTCTGTCGAGACTTTTTGATCAGTCATTAGAAGAAGGTGTTCTCCCAGAGGACTGGAAGGTGGGGAAGGTGGCTCCCTTGTTTAAATCAGGAAACGCTCATAGTCCCCGGGAATATCGCCCCATTTCACTAACCAGTGTACCATGCAAACTTCTCGAACATGTAATTTACACCCACGTCGTGAGTTATCTTGAAAGTAATGCCTTCTTTAGCATTCACCAACACGGGTTTAGGAAATGTTATTCATGTGAGACACAGCTTCTGGCCTTCACTAACGATTTATTCTCTGCTGCTGATCGTTCATCTACTGTTGATTGTGTCTTCATAGATTTTTCAAAAGCCTTTGATACCGTCTGCCACAAGTTACTTCTTCTGAAACTAAACGCGCTAAATATTGATGCTAACGTCTTAAAGTGGATTGAATGTTTCTTATCTAACCGCACCCAGTTTGTAACTGCTAACGACCATTGTTCCCCGACTAGCCCTGTAACGTCCGGCGTTCCGCAAGGTTCAGTTCTTGGTCCCCTACTATTTCTTATCTACATCAACGACCTACCTAAAGACATTTCATCATCCATCAAACTATTTGCCGATGACTGTGTAATTTACCGTGAAATCCGGACTAACGCAGATAATCTTGCCCTTCAAGACAGACCTGGATCACATTTCATCATGGTGCGACGCATGGTTAATGAAGCTAAACGTTACTAAATGCAAGGCTATGCGAATTTCCCGTTGTATTTCTCATAATGTACCGTGCGACTACACACTTAACCACAGCAATCTCGATCTGGTTTCGTCCTACAAGTACCTTGGAGTGTATATTTCTAACAATCTCTCTTGGAACACACATGTCGATTATATTACAAACAATGCGAATCGCACGTTAGGTTATCTGCGCAGAAACTTTTCTTTGGCTCCGACTAACCTTAAACTTCTGCTTTATCAAACATTAGTCCGACCCAAACTCGAGTACGCGTCATCAGTCTGGGATCCACATACCAATTACCTCGCTGACAGCATCGAGGTGGTTCAAAATCGCTCGGCACGTTTTGTCATGTCAAACTACCATCGCACGTCCAGTGTTACCTCGATGAAAGCCAATCTTCACTTACCCACTCTCTCACTGTGGCGTAAACTATCTCGCCTTTGCCTGTTCCATAAGATTTTTCATTGTATCCCGTCTTTTAGCGAACACTCGTTTCCAGCCCCCATCGTACGTTTCCTCACGCAACGATCATCAGTTTAAAGTGGGCGTTCCTAGCGCCCGCACGAATTTATATTTTGAATCATTCATCCCGAAAACTGCAAATGAGTGGAACCACCTTCCCGCCCCTATCGCTGCTATCACTGGCCTCACTTTGTTTAAAAACGCCCTCTCTAACCATTTCGCGTAAATTCGCCACTTAAGTCACGCTGTGTTTTCTCTTGTTAGTTTTTTTGTGAGCGCGTGTCATTCAAAGACGCAACCATGTTGAACATTGTTGTTACAACCACCCTGCTTCTTCTTCTTATCACGCAGTCTTTCTTTTCTTTTATGGTTTTCAGACCGCCATTGTGCGCATATAATTTTGATTTGCTGTATTTCCTGATTTTCTGTACGATGTATACCCGCTCCTCTCTGTAATGCTTCGGCCCTGAGAGTAAATAAATGAAATGAAATACTAGTTCAGTGTATTCATGGCACTGCAGCTCAACGCTCGCTAAACCTTTCTAAAACTAAGGAGGTTACACCTAGCGAGTATAACGTAGCAACCATTTCTTGTCAGATAGTGCTCAATGTACATGCTAATGCTGACCCGCAGGTCGCGGGTTCAAATCCCGGCTGCGGCGGCTGCATTTGCGATGGAGGTGGAAATGTTGTAGGCCTGTGTGCTCAGATTTGGGAGCACGTTAAAGAACCCCAGGTGGTCGAAATTTCCGGAGCCCTCCACTACGGCGTCGCTTATAATCATATGGTGGTTTTGGGACGTTAAACCCCATTGGCATGTACATTGAGCACTTTTTTTATTGTTCAACAGCGCACAGAAGAAATCTCTCACCAGCACCACCTTGGAGATCAAAATGTTGTACTTGTTACATACTACAACGGCTACGAGGGACGAACGGGTGCCGCTATAAGAAGCTTCGCCCCTAAACAACGTAATGTCGCCGCCCGAGAGCGTTCGCTTCAAGGTCATTGACCAAAACCGAGCAGCGCTATGCGCAAGTTGAAAAGGAGGCACTAGCATTAACCTGGGCTGCCGAAATATTTGACGAACATATACGAGGTATCAATGTGACGTTCGAAACAGACCACAAACCTCTTGTCTTATGCTCGGTAAAATGCCTATCGATTTGTGACGCCAAGGGTGCAGCGCTTCAGAATGCGGTTGATGCGATATCAGTTTCAAATTTGTGTACGTTCCCGGCAAAAGCTTGATTACGGCGGACGCTCTTTCACGAGCACCGATGATGAAAGCAGATAAACTCGCCGGTGAACTGACCAGTCTCGGAAGTGTCGTCGTTTTTTAAATCTTGTTTTCAAGGGCTTCAAACGGGCAACAATTTTGTTAACAGAGTACGTGATGCTCAAAAGACTGACGTTGTTTGTCAAGACTTGCTGAGGTTGTGTCGCCAAGGCTGGCCAGAAAAACCAAAACTTTCTTGCTACCTAGCTCCGTACTGGCAGGAACGGTGCCGTAATTGCCGAATGCAATGGCATGTTGCTAAAGGGGACTAGATTGGTAGTACCTCAATGCCTTAGAAAAGAAGTACTAACCAAGCTCCATGATGGGCATCAGGCGCATCTCAAAGACAATGAGCTTTGGCGAAAGAACTAGTCTGGTGGCCAGGCCTCGGCGAACAACTCGCACGGCAAGTAAAAGTATGTGTTACTTGTGCGTGGTTCGTCACCCAGAAGTGTGAGCCGTTGATCTCAACCTTGACGACAAGTTTCGCGTGGGAAGGAGTTGGGGTCGACTTGTGTTTTGTCAACATCTGTCACTACCTTTGTTCGTGGTCGACTACCTGTCGCGGTATCCGGAAGTAGCCCTTCTTTCCTCAACAAAAACTGGTGTGGTTATAGAAAGGCTTAAAAGCATTTTTGCACGTCATGGCATTCCGGAGACCGTGGTGACAGATAATGGACCACAGTTTTCTTGTACCGAGTTTGAAAAGTTTGCCCATGATTATGGCTTTGGTCACGTCACTGCAAGCCATAGGTACCCTCAGGCTAATGGGGAAGTAGAACGCATGGTTCAAACGATTAAGCGCCTGATACTCAAATCCAAGGACCCATACTTGGCTCTGCTTGCCTACAGGGCAACTCCAGGCGTCCTCGGCTCTAGCCCGGCGGAAATCCTCATGGGCCAGCGTCTTCGGACAAGAGTTTCCAATGGCACCGCAGCTCCGTGATCCAGTGCAGCCCCCGCTGCTTACTCTTGTGACCAAAGACAGCCAACAAAAAGTTGCAAGCACAGTACTACAACAAATGACACCAGACCAGGAAGTTGAATAAACTAACACCAGGTGATTCTGTTTGGGTAACGGATATGAAAGCCAGAGAAACGGTGCTAGCGACAGTCGCCACTCCACGTTCCTACATTATACGAACGGAGAAAGGGGTTACGCTGCGACGTAACAGACGAACGCTGAACCGCTTGCCACAGCAGGCAACGTGAACAACAGTGGAAGCGTGAACGCAGCTACGAGTTTCCAAATAAAAGCGAGTCAGCCGAATTGGTTTCAACTGAAAGGGAGCCACCCACCGCCTCAACTTCAGCTTCAATGCCTTCAGACTCAGGGGCTCTGATTTCCGCGTCAGTACCTTTCGCTTCCGTGACTGTGACCAGGTCTGGCAGAGTGGTTAAGCGACCGGTTCGCTACGGTATTGATGAATAAGCTTTTGTTCGTGGTTCGTTACCACTAAGGGTTCTCGGTTTTGTTTATGTGTGAATGTGCTAAATTCCACGCGCAAACCTCAGTTATTTTGCAAAAGGGGGATGTGTTGGAATGTGTTTCCCGTGTGCTGAAAGTGCGCTCCTGCATGACGCGCCGATTCACCGTGCCTGGCCCATGTATGGAAACACGTGGTACTGACGTCACAGTTGCTACTTAAACCACTGCGAAATAAACGGCGGGGCTTTTTCTTGCTTGCCTATCGCCTGGACTGCCGTCGCCTCCTTTCTTTCACCGATCACTGACTGATAGCAGCGGGCGCCGCTGCGTTAATATATATATATATATATATAGGGTGTTCGTTTTCGGGTTTTATATTTTTTCAAATTCGAGGGGTAAAAATCGGGCGGTATTTTTCAAACTGATATTCGGGGAAAAATCAGTTTTTTTGCGAAACCATTCCTTACTTCGGGTTTTTTCGGGTTAAATATACGGTTGTACTTATCAGAACTTACACTGAGCTTATCAAAACGTATCACGGGCTTTTTAAGTATAACACGTTAAATTTGGTGTTTCAAGCTGTAATTGGGACAGACACCAGAGTATTACAGCAAATACAGTATACTACCCGAAATTTTGTGTTTGTTTAAAAATGAATCAGTGGTGTTTGAAAATGAATGAATCAGTAAGCATTGACTCTTAGAAATTATACATTTTATTCTCGAAAATCTGGTCATAGATTTTTTACACGTCCTTGTTGACATACATTATCATCTGCATGCGCAACATGTCAGTCTCCATTCGAGACCTGTCTGGTCGTTGAACATATCTCAGCTGGGAGAAAGTTCTCTCCACATCACAGCTACCATTAGCTAGACACAACAATGTCAGTGCAGCTTTTGCAAGCCTTGGGTAGCGAGAAGTAGAGTCATGCTAATATTCGATTAGTTCGACAGCTGGGTTTGTGGGGCTCGCTTCCAGCAAATACTGGTTGAACTCGTTAGGGAATCTACATTGTCGGTTACGGACATGAACAGAGGTCGGTAGTCCTCAAATGACTGCCCCAGCAGACGCTTCTAAAACGGATCAAGGACGGCTCCCAACTTCCACAAAGTTAGCTGGTTTTCCTCTTTTTCTGAGACGTTCCGTCCAAGAGTGCAGCGCCATTTTGTGGCGAGTTCGTGCATAACTCTTCAGAACATGTTTTTACTAAATTAGCGCTGCGCTTGGGTAACATAGACAAAACAGCTTTGGCCTGATCGCTTTTACCGATCATCGCCGAAAGCTCCCCGACAATCTGCTGCAGCTTCACGTTTACCAGGTGATCAAAGCTTGGCATCAAAGCTTTCCACTTTCAAGCGTTTTCTGGGCTTCCAAAAGTGGGCCGAGTGCATCTCTCATCAAGATTGCCTTCGCATAAACAACTTATTTTTCAGAAAGTATCCCTCTAATAGCTTCCGCTTTGCTGCTATCATGGAGCTTTCAGCAAGTTCTTTTAACGAGCTCCACATTTCTACGACTACCACAAGTGCCTTGTAGAAGCTTTGCCATCGATTCGGGACAACAGAAGGTGGCTTCTTAATGTCAGGTCCAAAGAGGCCATTAGAAGAACAAATTTCAGTGTACTTTTGGTAAAGCTTGTTAGCGTGCCTAAATAACGCTCCAAACTTGATCACTACGGATCGAACATCGGACATGCATGGTAAGAAATGGCATGGTCAACACTCACATGAATAAGGTGTGCTATATCTTTCACATGCAAGATTTGGATCCCTTCAGCCTGACAGATTTCTCGAACCATATTTCGCATGTACTCCGCTGAGTCTGTGGCTACTGCCACAACCTCTTTCCACGTCTTGCCAACCGTCAGGAGTGTCTTGCTAACTGCGCTGGCCACCGTGTAACTGTTCGATGCATTTACCCTGTCGACGTCGACCAGAACAACGTGCTTCTTCACGTTTTCTGGCTATAGTAGCACAGGAGAGTGTTGATGGTAGGCACACCAGTGATGTCTGGGGATTCATCGACGATGACGCTCACTTTCACATCTCGCATATCATCGTGGATTTTCTCCATGTCCTTGTCAAAAGCTTCTTTCAGGTATTTCAGCCGAATTCTTTGTCCTGTTGGCAGGGTCTTCGCGGCTTGCAGTATTTGCGTGCGAAGTCTCCCAGCGGTCCGTCCGCCTGGTGCATGCTTATTCCGCTGTACGCTAGGGCATGAACAAATTCATGGATAACGCCGTCCGCTTCAGTTTCTTTCGCACGCTGTCTACAGGACATACCAAAAAGCGTCTGCTGAGACGTTCCCGCAGTCTCAGCTTCCTTGGAAGCCGTCTTGAACTTCTTATGACGAGATGACATTAGATGCTCACGAATTCGGTCGTAGGGCTTCTTCGCTGGATCGGTGATCATCTCGGTGTTGCAATTATTTGCACACTAAAATGCGGGTGCCTTCACTGTCTTTCGTTGCGATCTGGAGATTTTCATGTTCTTTACACCAGTCATCCAGTGTCTTTCGTTTTCTTCCCATCTCCACGCTGAAGTTTCCGGTGCCGCCTTATGTCCGCGACGGTGGCTTCGCGCTCACAAGACGCGCCTGGTACTGCTAAGTGAGGATGGCGATATGCGTCTCGTCTCGTGTCGCGCGAAAGAGTGAGGGCGTTCGCGCGGGGTTGGACGCGGGGGGAGGGTATGGCTGGCTTCTTCGTCGCTCAACTCTCCCCCACCGACTGGTCACCCGTCCCTTCCGCGTGAAATTCTTGGAAGCAGGTGCACATACCCGAGACTAATCTGCAGTGGGCAAAGGGGCAGATTTCTTTGCTTTTCTTCACCCTAATTTGTTCACAATGTACTCGAAGCGTGGCCGGCCTCAAACGTGTTTCCCACTTTCTTCTGCAAGCATTTTTTTAGGGGGGGGGGGTGCATGTATGCTCTCACGCATGTGCGTGCAGAGGAAGAAAGAGGGGATGTAAAGATTAGAGAGGAGAAAGGGGTGACAAAGGAGACAGGTAGTGGTGAGAAGAGAAGGGAAGAGCATCAACACGAGTTAGCAGCAACTCACGATTGTGCAGATCGCTACAGGGAGGTTTATTCGGGGAGAAATCGGGTTTACCCGAAACGAACAACCCTATATATATATATATATATATATATATATATATATATTATATATATATATATATATATATATATATATATATATATATATATATATATATCTTATATATATCTCTATATATATCGATATATATGTATATGTGTATGTGTGTGTGTGTGTGTGTGTGTGTGTGTGTTTGTGTGCGTATGTGTGTGTGTGTGCAGGAGTTATATAGTGCAGTAATTTACCGTAATGATCATACCAGTGATATCACGCGTATTTTGTGGATCAAAATACAAATTCAAAACATACACGTATTTTTGTTCACAGAAAACAAGAAACCGAAAGCACCACGACATCGATAGAAACACAATCGTGCGCGCCACATTTGTGTCGCTGTGAACTCCAGCTCGTCGGACGGTCATCAACACGTACGTTCAATCTGGGATTTTCGCCAGTCTTAGGAGTTCACTGACTAGCGACTCGAGCGCGATTTCTCGCTAACTTAGCTACATTCTCTTCAGAGCCAACACCCACGCGAAACGAGTTGCTGGCATTTCATGTCGTCGTGTCCATGACCCGCTCCGAACTCGTGATGCATCCTCGCCCTCCTCGTACTTAGCCGCTTTGCCTCAGCAGCCGAACGTTGCGCTGGTTGACTCCTCACTTCCGCTTCTCGTATTGTTGTATTTCTTGAGCCGGTCGCGTGCAAACACGCGTGCCGCTTAAACGTAGTGGTTGGCTTGTACACCGAATACAACGAAATGGGCAAGGATCTGTTTGGCATTGCTATAGTGCCTACAAAGGCGAAACCTTTCTGGCCTCTCTAGCGTTGCTGTAGTGTTTTAGAACACGGTAGCCGCGTTGCAAAAGTCTGTGCTAGATTTAGGGTCAGTGGTCTCAGACTGCCACCACATTGGCGAATAAATTTGCCGCTGTGACTGGCGCCTTTCCCGTAAGAGCTCTCTGTCGTTCGCGGTGCATTTCGCGAGTGCCTTTGGGCAAGGTGGCCGTTTTAACACAGGGAATGAACGTCCAGCGCGCGTAGCAGAAGCCACAGAGCATGTTCTCTGCTTAGTGCGCAGCTCTGCAATTAAGAGGCTGAACTCGATCGTGTCCAGAAAATCGGCGCCCAACGACGCGTATGAGTACACACTGTATAGGTGGCCGTTTTAAAGCAGCCTGCCGGTGTATATAGGTGGTAGCATATTTGACGCGCACAAATTGAAATAACGTGCGTTTATTTTTATTTTCACGAGTCGGAACGAGTGTCTTGTCCTGACACAACACAGAGAAGCGTAGCGTCCCGTCGTCGCGTTATGTCGACGCGGCACTACGAGCACCTACCTACTTTTGAGACACATCAGGCACGACCAGAAAAGGAAGGCTACCACCTGCTGCTACTCTATACAGTTTTCCCCAGAAAACACGTCGTTAAGTCTACTCGACTAGGTACGCACAGCTACGGATACATTCCGTGCTTCGGTGCGATACGAGTCCGATATATTGAAATGCGGCGCATAAATTCAGTTCCCCTTGAGCGCGTAATCATACGCGTCGTTGCGCGTTGATTTTCTAAGCATAGACACGATCGAGTCCGATCTCTTAAATCAGATCTGCACTCTCAGGAAGAAAACGCGCCCCGACTACTGCTACGCGCGTTGTGCGTTCATTCTGTTCACAGGCACTCGCGAAATTCACCACGGACGAAACAGAGCACTCACGAGAAAGGCACAGGTACAGAGGCAATTTTATCCACCATATCTGGTGGCAGTCTGACAACACTGAGCCCTAAATCTGGCAACAAACCTATCCACGCCAAACAGAACCTGCCACAAAATGAATTCACGCAGGCAAAAAAAAGCGTGCTGTAGTTGATAGTGGAGAGGTGAGGTATTGAAAAACGAACAAATGAACAAAAACGACGGGAGCTTTGGTGGTCTGTATCTGCCTGCATGCGGGAATGCTTTTCATTCAAACAAAAGGTTCAGCCACCAAGTGGAAGCGGTTGTATTGACGAACTGTCATGTATGAATGACTGACAGCGATGTTGACTGATTGAGGCAAACACTCGTGTCATGGCCGGATAGGAAAACTCCTCGCACTTGTTCGAGGATCGCGGTAAAAGAAGAGTTTCGCGGTAAAAGACGTGGGCGAGAGCGGCCGAACGACCCATATGGCACGTACATCCTCACGAAACAACCGTGGATGACAGTTAGGAAAGCTAATACGTGAAAGAGTACTGCCGAGATGCTATCTGGAATTATATCGCACGTCACGATCGACTACGAGATGAAAACAGTACACATGCTTGCGCGCAGAAGTTACTTTCCAATAAACCACAAATATCCTGGATATCTACGAATAGATACAAGGCTGTAAATATAAGGACGGCATCCGTGAGGCGTCGCAGCCACGCACGTTTATTGCACTCAAGTTTATGGACATCTGTGCTGTTTTTACACAAGAAATCGATGGCCTATGAATTCATTAGTTGTATTATAATATATTGATACGTCCTCGAACGAAGTTTATGAGACGTGACACAGCTGTAGCTTCAGCGGCCTTAAGTACGAACGAAGACTGTCACTGGTTAGTTGGTTTTTTCGTCCCAGTGGAATGGCTCAACCCACCACGGGTTGAGTCATTCGTAATGACGTAATCGGCCATGAATAGCACGGCAGTGGGATACAAAATATATAATATACAGAAAATATATGAAATAGACTAAAGACGAAAATAAGTAATCAGTATGTACTCAGGCGATTAGCATGGTAGCCAGTTTGGTTATTTTATATAGTTATATACGGCTCCATATATATCCCTGTTGCAATGACCTAGTTCCGAAGCCCCTAGGGAGAGTAGTACCGTTTCAGACAGCTCAAGCCCGTGTTTTGTAGCGTTAGCTACACTTGGCCCTCGCTGAGACAATTTCGCGTGGCACTGGGTCTGCGCATGCGCAATGATACTCCACCACCACCGCGCGCGGCTCGCCACCGGTGTGGCGCGCAATACGGTGCGCTGCGCAGACGATCAGTGGTGTCACGCACCGGAGCCGGCACCTCCCTCGCACTCGGCCGCGGCCGCGCGCGACTCGCCGCCGCTGGTGTGCGCGTTCCAGAGGAGTGCCGTCAGATCCTTGGTAGACATATAGACGCCGACGCGCGCGCCTTGCCTGTGCAGTCGCCATCTGACACTGCGCTGGAGCCGCTTGATAGCGCTCTGACTGGCGTTTGCCACTGTGGTATAGCCATGGAGAAGGAAGAATATCAGCTTAACCTTAGCTAACGTTCCGTATATCCTGGCATAGCTGAGCTAAGCCACTGCATTTTTTCGGAAGCTGGTATTAGAAATTTTTCCCTTAAATTGATACCTGCGGCATTCTGTGAAAAGTGCTCTATAGTTTCTGTTTGCATACCATACAATGACAAGAAGGAGAAAACCAGGTCTGTATAAACAAATTTAAAGGTGGAATCCTGCATCAAAATTTAGTGAATGGCACTTCGAATTGTCTTGTTGCACACAAGCGCTGTACCACTGAAACTTAAGGTGCTGAAAATCTGCGCCATTTAGAACAGAAGAGTTTGTGTGTTCGTTGCGTATACAGAATTCTGAAATCACGTGATTGTATATAAGCAGGAGGGTCTTCGACTATTCTGGATGGGGCCCTGAATTGATTATGCCGCTTCATTTAGTATTAGTCCAGTGTGACCTGGCACCCAAACCAATCGGATAACACGAACGGGACTGGGTATATACATATAGAATTTAATAAACAAGGCGATGTTTTTGTTGCTGTCAGAGCAGTGCAAAGACAAAGATCAGTTAGTATAACAGCCGAGAGATATATTTTGGTAGCTTGCGTATGGCCAGAATCACTGCCATTAATTCTGCCTGGAACATGTGACTGTCGCGATTGCAAGGCATGCGTTCTTCCTCTTCATCTAGTTTGACTGTAAAACCACATACTCAAACTACAATGGTAACATCTCTCCACGCGCAGATGAACCCATCAGGTGAGTCAGTCGGTCCTCTCTAGGATTGAACGGCGTTGACCCTTTGATGCCCTAAATTTGTTCGAGTCAAGAACACCCAGAAAACTTTGTTATACTTAAGGAAATGATGAAGTATGCCAATTACGTCATCAGAAAAAAAAATTATGGATTTGTATAGGCGAGCAATGGGTTGTTGCTCCTAAGCAACATTGGGCACGTATGGTACTACTTCACATGGAACTCTTTCCAGCATTAGCCACCTGAAATAAGGTGTAGATGCGTGTTTCACCAGATAAGATTGAGATTTAAATGTAATCTACACCGTAAAATTTTGGCTTACACGTACCCTGAGAGACTGACATGAGTCGAGTAGTCTAGAAAAAGAACATTTCAAAGCTAGAAAATAGAGCATATCTTCTCACTTTTTTATAATGAAGATCTTTGCGATTTTATTTTGAAAAATAAAAGGCGTAGAACCACGCAGATATTTGAGCAAAAATAAAGTATCTTCCCCGTCCTGTGACGGACAGATTGGCGTGCTTGTTCAGAGTGACGCAGACGAGGATAAGAGTATGAAGGAGTGTGAAGCAATTCTTGAAGATGGCAGTTTTCTTTCTCTTCCACACTAAAACATTAAATATATGCAGCTCCGCATATTGTAAATTACTACAATCGCACCTTCCCATATCTGCTTGCACTCCGGTATTTGCCCGATTTTGCTGCGTGAACAGCAAGCGAGTTTGTATTGAGATTTGTGGGGCGTACTTTGTGGTCACGATAGTTAGCATGCTCATAAATGTGCTACAACGCCTTCTGAGCCATTTTAGTTGTAACAGACGGCGCAGAAGCTTTATCTTCCTATGTAGTCGAATAAATCATCTTCCATATGCGAAGCTTTTTACCACCTGTCAGACGCTGGAACGAAGCACTGCAAAACATGCTGCGTTTTCAATTATGTATTTTCCTAAATTTGGAGACGTTCGGTAGTGTCTGTCTCTGGCCCATGTAGCGCCAGAAGGGACGTGCAGCAGGGTGTGTTCGCTGAAAAAAAAACGTTTTGGGGCCCCAGAGATACAGCAGGCATCAAAGAGTTAAACGGGCAATATGAGTAAGTTCCCATCTTTGCAGAAGCGCTGGCCATTGGCGTGAAGGCGACCAGCGTGGTAAGTCACGTCGCCTATTCGTTTGAGAATTACATAGGGTCCAACATAATGTGCCAGCAGTTTTTTCACATAATCCGCGTTTCCCGCTGGAGTCCAAGCCATACCAGTCACCGTGTTTATACTGACGTGTTGGCGTCGTCCATTGACCGTACCTTCGAGCGTTGTTGCGAAGCAAGAGTGCGCAAATGGTGAGTCGTCGGGCCTCTGCTACACGACAGATAGTCCTCAGAAATGCAGGGATCACGTGGTCTAAAAAGGGAAAATTGTGTCAAGTGTATAGCGTGGCGGTCTAGCATAAAGATTGGACTGTAGCAGGTAGTCTCATGCTGTGCGGTGTTAAAGGCAGAAGTTATGAAAGGTAGAACATGGTCCCAATTTTTCGATCCGATGACACATACATGGACAGCATGTTCGTGAGAGTTCTGTTTGTGCGTTCAATGAGACCACTCGTTTGAGGGTGATAGGGCGTAGAGTGTCGAAAACTTGAAGTACATAGACGAAGCATCTCTTCGACGACGTCTGCAATGAACTGGCGTTCACGGTCACTAATAATGACTTTAAGAGGTCCGTGTGGAAGAATCGCTTAGCGTAGCGTGAAGAGGCACACGTCACGTGTAGTAGCCGATGGTATAGCGGACGTCTCGCAGTATCGAATCAGATGATCGGCACCCACGATGATCCTACTATTTCCTTTGAAGGACCATGGAAAAGGACAGAAGGTAAATTCAAACTCGCTCAAAATGGAAATCTTGGAGATCGCACAGGATGTACCTTCCAAGGGGAGTACTTGTAGGATGCTTTCGACGTTGGCATTCATTGCAGCTTGAAACATAATGATGCGTTCTGACGCATCTTGGACCAGTAAAAGCTTTCTTGAAGGTGGTAGAGAGTTCTCGTTGCTCTTAAATGGCCGGATGTTGGATCGTCGTGCATGGCTTCTCAAAATAGAAAAGCGGAGACTCTTCAGGACTAACAGAAAATAGCGGAAACCGTGTTAGAATAATTCTTGTATAGCAGCCTGTCGCACATGCAAAAAGCGAGTGGCTGATGATTCGTCCGCCAGCAAAAAGGGGCTGTAGAGCGCTGTCCTTTTGCTGTTACTCATTCCTAAATGTACTCTGGCTAGGAATCCTGCCGCAAAGGATGCGAGGTACCCGTCAAAGTTGTCCGCGTCGCAGTCCTTCAGGGAGCTGCAGCCGCGAAAGGCAATCTGCATCAGCGTGCCGGCGACTAGTTTTATAAGCAACCGTAAGTCGGACTTCTGTAGGTGAAGTGTTCAATGTGCAAGTTGACTGGATGGGTCGCGCAGAGTGACCAGCCAACATAGAGAATGGGGTCTGTCACGATGGTGAAGGGGCGTCCGTAAAGGTTGACTGGAAGGATTGTACTGTGAAGACTACTGCAAGACACCGCTTGTTTCGTAACAGTGTAATTACTTAGAAGAGTGTGGCAGCTTGGGCTAGTTGGCATGCCATGACGATAGTTAATCGCGGAACAGACCGACGACAAAGAGACACGTCGTGTCCTTCTTGTCTCTTTGTCGTCGTTCTGTTCTCACGCTATAACTATTGTCAGGTTGTAATTACGTTCAGGCTTGCTGGGGAGCAAATCGCATATGCCATGACATGTTCTTTGGTCTCAATGCACTGAACCAAAACAGCACCGACACCAATGCCACTAGCATCTGAGTGCACTTCTGCGGGAGCCCATAAGTTTGAAGTGTCGGAAAGTTTGGTGGGACGTAAGTCGGAATTTCAGTGCATGAAAAGTGCACGCACATTCCGGAGCCCATTCGAACCACACGTCTTTTGAAGTAGACACGTCAGTGGATGCACGATATTAGGGAACGCAAGAATGATCTACAGA
>JABSTR010001978.1:0-47693 GCA_013339765.2 Haemaphysalis longicornis | reverse complement strand
GGCTTCCTCGCAAAAGCAATCACGGCTGACAGTGCAGGCAAGTGGATGACCGAGGCCCGCCGTCGCATCTTGCAAGAAGAAAACACCCCGTGGTGCAAGGGCATGGAGCCGAAGTCCACCCTCGAGTGCTACCGACAGAACAAGCCGAACATAAGTGCTGTGTGCTTACACGAAAACAGCGTTGGCAGCAGCCTTCTGTTTGAGGCGAGGGCAGGAGCTCTTCGTACCCTCGAATACCGCAGCCGCTTCGACGACACGGTCACGTCTACCCTGTGCAGGCTCTGCGGAGTGGAGGCCGAGACGCGAGAGCATCTCGTCCTCCGGTCGTCACCTCCGCGATTTGCTGCCGGCGGCGCGCCGTTGCTCCGGCCGTCCCATTCGGCGCGGAAGCAAGGGGAGCGGTGTAATCACGGCCGGGCTGGAGGAGCGGCGGGAGCGCACTTTCGTACGGCCTGCGCTTCGGGTATAGTTGCCACCTTTCACCGCCGCTAGTTCGTGGCGCTGCGGACCAACCCTCGCCGGTTGACTTACAGCACAGGCGGGGTAGAGCAGCGGCGCGCGCGCATTGCCATTGCCATGTGCCGTGTCCCGTGTACCTGTCCGTGTAAATTTACATGTGCGCCATTAAAATAGGCGACTCCTTCCCCCCTTCTGATTTTTCAGTCTAATAGGGTCAAACAGCCTAACATTTTCACCCGGAAGCGCCTAATCAAAAAATTGAAAGAAACATTTTAACTCCGGCCACATGAAGAAAAATATGCGAGGCCTTCATTTCTTATCAGCGACTGTATTATACGAAAATGGTGAGGTAGGCAATAAACGCGGCATTTTTCGTGACTGAAATATCAGTTCTTATTTTTCCTTTCCGATGATGCCTTGGTTTGCACGCGCACAGGGTACGACCAGTGACGCGAAGGATTCCCCGCTGAGGGAGATACGGTTATCGCTTAGCTAAACGTGTTTCTGCTGCGCACGCTCCGGTCGGGCTGAGCAGACCGCTGGCAGCGAGCGCACTGTCAAAAACATACAGCTAAAACTCTTAATCATGCAACTGAAGTGCACAACGAGTCTTCTTTTTGGTGAGATATAGCAGCGCAGGCATTCAGTGGTACCGGTGATATTCCGCGGCAGATCCAAAACACGTGCGGCAAGTGTCGTCGGCTCGCTCGGCCAGAAGCGGTGCGTTGACAAAGAAAAAAGAGGGTTGGGAGGGTAGAGGGTTGGTTCGAAGCGCCCTCACTCTGTCAAGAATCTGCTGTATCGTTTCCCTGTTGGGTGCGCAGGCCGTATGAAAGTGCGCGCTCGCCGCTCCTCCAGTCCGGCCGTGGTGTAATTTTTGCTAACTCCGACACACGCCGCGAGGAGGCGCCGTTAGCCTAAGGTTGAAGAGAGGCTCGTCTGGCCGACGCTGCCTGCACTTTGAGTTGTAAATCAGCCTTCGTTATCGCGTCTTCGGGATAGAAAACTTGAATATATGGTCTATGTGTTTTGACGCGATCCTACAAGTACAGAGTTGTTTAACTTATGTTGTTTAACACCCACGATTGCCTTTGCACGCAGCTTTAGTGGTCGTTCGCTTGAAAAGCGAATGCCGAGAAGGGTTCTGTCATCTCGGGCAGAGTGAATAGCATGCTGAATTCTTTTTTCGCTGTTACATCATTTTCGCGCGATATCGCTGCGCGAAAATATGCTTTTTTTGCGTTTTAAGTTTGTTTCGAACGCTCTGGGTATCCGTTGTGTGTGTGTGTGTGTGTGTGTGTATGTGTGTGTGTGTGTGTGCGTGCGTGCGTGCGTGCGTGTGTGTGTCCGTGCGTGTGCGTGCGTGCGTGTGCGTGCGTGTGTGCGCGAAAACAGCGTAATACCGATAAGCTCTCGTGTATTGATTATAGCCAGGCGACTACGATAGTCAAATAATCTGTTAGGCTTCCACGGGTACGAGTCAATCATATTTTTGCGTTTTATTTAATATGCTTAGGGGTTACAGTACCTCCTGCAATCACGCTACCACATTATTTGCCGTGATTGAAAGAGTCATGACTTCCGCGATGCCTTTCATATCGCTATCGACTCTACATATGTATTTTTTTCGAAAGACTGTTTCTGAATTTCTAGATTTTCTAATTTGTTGTCATGACATATTAAGGGCATTATTTTTTTCGGTGAGCAGTTAAGCTGATCACTAATATCTGTATGCACAACATCGGCTGTAAGTAAGTTGTTCGGGATATTAGTGAATAAACACATCAAGTGGAGAACTATACCAATCGTAACTCGGGTAAAGATTTTTATTACATTACTTAGACCATACTCATTTATGGTAGACTCGAAGTCTCTCTGTACGTTTGTATATGCAAGCATGCATGCCAATAAACGGCACTAGCACGTTTACCCTGCCTATTGCGGAAAAAATACCGACAGCCATTTGGACAGTATACACTTCAGATGCTGGAGTATACGACGTCTCTGTTAATAGTATCGCGGTAGAAGTTACGCCAAACGTTTCAAGTAGGGTTGCCATGTCATCTACTTTATCTGTCAAAGACCGCACGTTTAAAGGAGAAAAAGGAAACGACATAGGGGGATTTTCGTGTTTACTAATGCTTGGATTTCGGTCGGTTGAATACCCATAATTTGGTTCTTGCTTGGAACACACGGAATATGCGTTCCGTGCGTTCCAAACAACATGTACGAGATTTTCAGAAATAAAACCGGAAAACGTGTTGGGTTGTGGAACCATGCGTGACTACAAAAAAGAATACTGCTGTGCAATGAATGCACTTATGCATCACCCCGGGCATAGTCTACGTCAAAAATTCAAAGCACCGGTAACTACCCTAATGGCACCAGTAACTACTTCTACCGTTCACCTGCATTGGTGTGCGGTAACTTTTTTATTAAACGTCGCACACAGGCTGCGAAGGCCGAGTTTTCGTCCTCTGCACCCACCCGCGCCAGGGAAAACTACCTTAGGCTACGCGCGCCGCGGTGCGGCGGAAAACGGCGAAATGGCCTCTTCGGAATTACGCTCTCTTCGGGCGATTGGAACGGCCGGAGCAACGGCGCGCCGCCGGTAGCCGATCGCGGAGGCCACGCTCCGGTGTGCTAGTCTCCGGACCGCTCCGGTGGATGGCGCCACGCTCCCTCAGGTACTCGGTTTCTGCGCGCCCCTCGAGGGAGACGGTGAGAACTATGTTGAGAACCAAAGTGTGGGGGAGAGTGGTGGGGTGGGGCGGGGCGGAAGGACGCGAGCGGCACAACCAGCAAGCAATCTCGGCAACCAAACAGCGACTGACTGAGTGGTGTACCACTGTGCGCCGGGCCTAACTCCTATTGACAGTGTGTGCCGGCACAGATGGATCGCTGTGTGTGTGTGTGCATACCTGAGCAACTTTCCTTTTTTTTTCTTTTTGTTCTCTTTATTTCTTTTGTTTTCCCCTCGGCTGGGATACTATCTTGGTGTCCACCCGTTACAAAGGGACTAGCCATCACATCATCATCATCATCATCATCATATTAATGCATGTAAACGCAAATGCGTCGAATTCGCCCGATGCGACGAACCAGTGCGATACGCTACTGTCGCATTCATGTAAATGCGCTTTAAGGCCACTTGAAGGCGGGAGAACAGTCAGCGAAGTCAATAAAGGTACTAAGGAAATAAAATCACCTGATACTTTTACCATACAGCGTAAAACTAGGATGCAGGAAGAACTTTTTTTGCGCTGGGCGAACAAGCACACCGGTCAGCAGCACGACTACGCATCTGCGAACGCTTTTCCGTCTAAGAACTGCAATTGCTAGACGTGAGATATTGTCACGAAGCCAAGGACGACGCAGTTGTGTTGAAGGAGAAACAAGTTTATTAGAGCGAACTTGTGCTCCCCTAACAACTCAAAAGAATACAGAGGCGGCGAAGCAGCGGTCAACAAAGTGACTTGCGTCGGCGAGCGTCGCAGAATCGAATGCCGTGGCGTCTGCTGTGCAGGCTTTTATCTTTTGGCGCGAGAGTTCCTGCAACCGTCGATTCACATCCAGAACATTGTAGATCACAGAAGATTATTCTGGGGCTAGCGGGCGTTTAGGGCGGAAACACTCTGCTTATCTGAATGAGATAGCCCGTGCGGCATAAAAATAAGAATGGACACGCGCTTCGCATGGGACACAGATAACAGATCCGGGCGCGGCCGGGAATTAAAAACAAACAATAAACAAACAAACCCGTATATGGTTCGCGGCATTACCCCCCTCTAAGAGTGCATGGACGCGGTGCTAAAATAAAACGACAGTCCGAACAAAGAGCAACAACAAAACAACAACAAAAAAATGCGCAGGAGGCCGCCCGGTTCTTGCTGCGGCAGGAAACTAAAACATCCCCCTCGCGAGGGGCACGATCACATGCAGAGTATTTCCGGGGGCGCACGACGTTAAGTAGTTTGCGTTTACGTTAATGTTGTTGCACTTGTTGCTGTTGGTTGTTGTATTGTAATTAAATGAGGAGACGTAATTGCGTGGTCACGTGACATCATTTATTACCAGGTGGGTATGATTATTATTCTTCTCTTCTCTTCTCTCTCTTTTCTTCTCTGACTGTTGTTGTTGCGTCGTCGACGTCTAGATGCCTCTGGTTGAGTTAGTCCCCCCATTCGAGGGAGTCGATGGGAGACGTCATTGTTGAACTTGTTCTTGTTCTTGCTGCTGCTGTTGGTGTTGTTGCACGACACCGAGGACGACGGCCTTGTGGTCGCTGAAGTGGACCGTCAAGGGATTGGGAAGCAACGGTCGAACGCGCAACGTAGACGCAGACGACGGCGACACGAAGACGAGATGGATGCACGATCCGTGAATCGTCGTGGGCGCTGGTAGTTGGTTGGTTGGTCGTTGGTTGGGAGTTGGTGGTAGTGAATGCGTTGTATCAGCAGCTTCTTCACGTAGTTTGAATGAGTCAAGGATATAAGGAGCGTTTGTAGCCTTTCATTCTGTGTCGGTTTTGTGGCGCAGTGGGAAGAGCACCATGTACCTCGCGTTCCACCCACAGGTAGTGAATGCGTTGTATCAGCAGCTTCTTGACGTAGTTTGAATGAGTCAAGGATATAAGACGCGTTCCTAGCCCTCCATTCTGTGTCGGCTTTGTGGCGCAGTGGGTAGAGCACCATGTACCTTGCGTTCCGCCCGCAGGGTCGTGGGATCGAAACCTGGCGCCGGTAAGTATTATTTTTTTATATAGTGTAGGGGGAGGGGAGCGGACTACGACGGACAACTAGAACGGGTGACATCGTGACTTAAAGAAATGCTGTGCATTTAAAACGTTCGTCATCTTGCGAAGTACGGTTTGAGGTGAACCACGTGGACGACTTCGGGTCGCGTGCGTCGTCGTGATGTGCCGGAATCGCCACTGGGGATCACTTCGTAGGTTAATTGGCCAACACGCCGTAGAATCTGGTAGGGTTCGAAATACCGTCGCAGAAGCTTTTCTCTGAGTCCGCGTCGTCGAATGGGAGTCCACACCCACACACGATCCCCTGGTTGGCACTCGGCGTCTCGGCGTCGGAGGTTGTAGCGGCCGGCATCCACCAGCTGCTGGTCCGTTTTACGAAGTCGAGCGAGCTGGCGGGCCTCCTCCGCACGTTGAAGGTATCCTTGGACGTCGACGTTGAGGTCGTCGTCCTCTACATGCGGAAGCATGGCGTCGAGCATCGTAGTCGGCCGTCGTCCGTAGACAAGCTCGAACGGTGTCATCGGCGTAGTTTCCTTCGTCGCTGTATTATACGCAAACGTGACATACGGGAGGACTTCGTCCCAAGTCTTATGTTCAACGTCGACGTACATGGACAGCATATCCGCAATCGTCTTGTTCAGACGTTCCGTTAGTCCGTTCGTTTGGGGGTGGTACGCCGTCGTTCTTCTGTGTTCCGTGTTGCTGTAGCGTAATATTCCTTGCATCAGTTCCGCAGTAAAGGGCGTTCCGCGGTCCGTCATTAGGACTTCCGGGGCTCCATGTCGCAGCACAACTTGGCTTATAAAGAACTTTGCGACTTCCTGTGCAGGTCCCTCAAGGAAGAGCGGCGGTCTCTGCGTAGCGCGTCATGTAGTCTGTCGCTACGACAATCCACTTGTTCTCTGATTGTGACGTAGGGAACGGGCCTAGAAGGTCCATTCCAATCTGTTGAAAGGGCCTCGACGGAACGGCGATCGGTTGCAGAAATCCGGTGGGTCTTGCCGGCGGCGTTTTTCGTCGCTGGCAGTCACGGCAACTCCGAACGTAGTGGGTGACGTCGGATGGAAGCCGGGGCCAGAAGTACTTCGCCTTAATTTTTGCAATAGTGCGAGCTGTGCCGAGACGCCCGGAAGACGGGAGTCGTGGGACGCTTCCAAAATTTCGTCACGAAGGTCTGCGGGGATGGCAAGTAGATAATTCGTTCCCGTTCCGGGGCTGAAATTCTTCTTCTCGAGGACGGCGTTTTTGAGGCTGAATGCTGGTAAGTTCCGGTTGAACGCTCTAGGCACGGCGACGTTTCGTCCTTCGAGGTACTCGATCATTACGCGCAAGTCGGGGTCGGCACGCTGCTGGGCGGCTAGGTGGCTCTCCGTAACAACCCCGAAGAACGCGCTGTCTTCATTGGAGTCTTGTGGTGGTGGGTCGACAGGGGCGCGGGACAGGCAGTCGGCGTCGGAGTGTTAAGTGCAATGCACTTCTTAAGCGACCCTGAACCTGCGTCCACCGGCGATGTCCGCGCACGTGGAGATGGGCGCGCGCAGCCTGGCCGCTGACATAGCACATACCCACGTGGGGGATTGGCCAGGAATCTCCTCGTCTTCCTTGGCAACGGGGGGAGATGGGCGCGCGCTGCCTGGCCGCTGACATGGCACATACCCACGTGGGGGATTGGCCAAGAATCGGGCGTGAGAAGGGCTAATGCACCTGCTTAAAGGAGTACTGACACGAAATTTCAAAGCTGAGATCCGCTCTAGCAATCAAGTACAACGACAACACAAATAGGTGTCTGTGAATAAATGCATCTTTCTTTCTTTGTAGTTGTGTGTGTGTGTGTCATCTCTCTTTCGCGAACATTACCGAACCGCGCAAATTCAACTCGTGCATTCGCACTTTTACATTCTTCCCCTCGGGGAAATGCGGGGAATTTTTCCTGCCGGATTTGTAGACGATTGTAACGTCGAACTCTTGCAGGCGCAAACTCCACCGCCCAAGACGGCCAGAGGGGTCCTTCAAATTGGCGAGCCAACACAGCGCATGGTGGTCTGTCACAACCCTGAATGGTCTACCATACACGTATGGGCGGGCGACATTTCGAAATGGCCCATATGATTGCCAGGCACTCTTCTTCGGAGGCAGAGTAGTTTTTCTCCTCCTTCGGTAGACCACGGCTCGCATAGGCGATTACCTTTTCGCACCCGCTTTGCTTTTGGACTAGGATGTCCCCCAAACCTATATCGCTGGCGTCCGTGTGCATTTCCGTTTCGGCGTTTTCGTCGAAATGAGCGAGCACGGGCGGGTTTTGCAGGCGTTGTTTCAGCTCGCAGAATGCTTTTTCTTGAGCATTTTTTCAGGCGAAAGGGGTGCTATCTTTTGTCATGCGCGTGAGTGGCTCTGCGATGCGTGCGAAGCTTGCGACGAAGCGCCGGTAGTATGCGCACAGTCCGAGAATCTTCGCACGCTCTTTTTGTCTTTCGGTCTTGGGAAGTTCGCTATGGCTGATGTTTTCGCTGGGTCAGGGAGGGTTCCCGCGGCGTTGACGACGTGTCCCAAAAACTTGAGTTCCTCGTAAGCGAAGCGGCACTTCTCGGGCTTCAGCGTTAACCCCGACGAGCGAATAGCCTCGAGTACAGACTCCAACCTTGCAAGGTGTTCATCGAAAGTTCGAGCGAATACCACAACGTCGTCGAGGTAGACGAGGCAGGTGTGCCACTTCAGGCCAGCTAGCACAGTGTCCAGACTCTTTGAAACGTTGCTGGCGCCGTGCACAGCCCAACGGCATCACCTTGAACTCGTACAGGCCGTCCGGGGTTATAAATGCAGTCTTCTCTCGGTCTCTCTCGTCCACTTCAGTTTGCCAGTAGCCGGTCTTGAGATCTATCGATGAGAAGTACTTCGCGTGGCAGAGGTGGTAGAGGGCGTCGTAGATTCGTGGCAGGGGGTACACGTCCTTTTTGGTGATTTTGATCAGTCTCCGGTAGTCAAACGCAGAACCTTAAGTTGCCGTCCTTTTTCTTCACGAGTACGACCGGCGCAGCCCAAGACTTTTCGATGGCTGCCTTATGTCGTCGCTGAGCATGTCGTCGACTTGATTCTGGATGGCTTCCCGCTCGTGGGAAGAGACGCGGTACAGTGAGTGTCGGGTAGGTCGGGATCCATCCTCGGTTATTATCCGGTGCTCGCAACAGGTGTTTGACGTACTTTGAGTTCGACAAAAACACTCGCTGTAGCGACGCAGCAAAGCCAATAGTTTGTTCCGTTGTTCTTGCGGTAGCGCTGGATTCACGTCGAAGGAATGCGGAAACTTGAACGTATCTTCCGGTGCGCGTTCAAAGTCGGTGACTGCGATCACGTCACTTGCTTGTTGCGTTTCTTCGAGGAATGCAATTGCAGCGCCCTTGTTTAAATGCTGGTACTCCTCGGTGAAATTGGTGACCAAAACGTGGGATTTGCGTTGCTTAAAGCGCACGAATGCCTCTTGCGACAGACAACCGCGGTCGAGAAGCAACTTTTGGTCACTCTCTACGATAGCGTCGGCATCAGGAGCAGCACTTTCACAGTAGACGGTGATCATCAAGCTTGCGCGGGGTGGCAGGGTGACATGATCATCGGCGATCCTTACAGCTGAACGGTGTTCGGAGTTCGATTCCGGCGTCATAGAGTGATCGGAGGAAAACGTTATCAACTTGGTCTGCAGATCAATTATTGCGCCGTTGTCTGTCAAAAGTCCATTCCGAGAATTACGTCGCGGGAGCAGTTGGGCAACACGACGAACACTGCAGGGTACGTCATGCCGTCTATGGTGACGCGCGATGTGCACGTTCCACTTGGCGTCACGAGGTGGCCTCCTGCTGTGCGTATGTGCGGACCGTCCCATCTGGTCATAAACTTTCTTCAGCTTAGACGCAAATGGTCCGCTCATTACGGATAGTAGTCGTTCCCGTGTCTACGAGGGCGACTACATCAAAGCCGTCGATGGACACCTTGACGTCGGATGCCGCCTTCCTCGAGTTCCGCGTGCGTCGGGGCGTCGCATCTCGGCTTGTGCGTGTTGACGGTCGGGCACTGTGCGTCGTCGTTGTGTCGTCGTCTTCTCAGCGGACGTCTCGGTCAGGTCGGGTAACCGTCGCACCGTATAGCTGTCGTCGTGTTCGGGAGTCTCGTCAGGGTTAGGTCGGGTCGTCGGGATGAGGGCATGTCGTGAATCACTATCTTCGGCGCGTCCTTGCGTCGTTGGAGGGTTTCCGGTTTTTCGCCGTAGAGCAACTTCACCTCAGAGTGTTGCTGCTTTTAGTTCCCCGCGTGGGCTGGGGGACCTTCCACGGGCGAAGTCAGCGTTGCTACGGCGGTTCGGCGATTTGTATGGGTAGGGCGCGACGGCGAGCGGTGGTGAAAACGCGGCTGGGCCACGGCTGGTTTCAGATAGATACTCGTCGATCTCACGTGTCGTTGGCCAGGGAAGAGGGCAAGGTTGTCGACGGAGAAGCCACGCAGTCCGAGTCTCTTGTATGGGGAGCGACGGTAGATATGGTCGGCCTCTCCGAAGTGGTAGCACAGAGGACGATTATCGGGAGTTCGCCATACGTCCGTCTTCCCGGCGCGTCTGGTTTCGGGATACAGGTGGTCGGGGCGGGTGACAGTGGGCGGGCGGTACGGCGGGGGCTCTTGACGACGTGTTGGAGCAGGGCGGGGCCGACGAACAGCCGCGCAGTATGTCATAGCTTGTGGCTTCCGGTATTCGGATGGCGTAGAAGTTCCCAACGCTTGTTGCATTCTTCTCTAATCACGTCGGAAAGAGTAGCGACTTGGGTCTGTGGTGGCGGGGGGAGAAATTTCCGCAGCTCTCTCTCTCACTACTGCGCGGATGGTCTCGCGTAGGCTTTCAGCCGGAATCCGCATGTGTTCGATGTAGTTCGCATTAGGCGCGCCAACAAAGTTCCGCTCGTACTGCTTAGCACGCATTTCGAGGGCCTTCTCAATTGTAGTGGTTCGGTCACGAATTCGGCGACAGTTTTGGGTGGGTTTGACAAGTCCAGCAAACAGTTCCTCCTTTACATCGCGCATTTAGAAGCGTAGCTTCTTTTCTTCCGTCATATCGGGGTCCGCGCGGGGAAAAGTTGCTTCATCTCCTCAACGAAGATAACAACCCTTTCGTTACGGTGTTGCGTGCGCGTTTCCTACCAGACGGCGGCTCGTTCTTTTCGCACGACGGTAGCGAATGTTTTGAGGAATTCGCTCTTAAAGAGAGTCCAGTTGGTTAGAGAGCTTTCATGGTTGTCAAACCACGTTCGGGCCGTATCTTCTAGATAGAAGAAAACATGGCGGAAGGTTTCTTCGTCATCCCACCTGTTAAAGATGCGGACGCGCTCCACTTTCTCCAACCAGTCCTCAGGGTCTTCTCCGGGGATCCGCGGAACGATGGTGATTCCCGGGGCTGCTGCGGGACGATTGGCGACGCTCGTTCTTGCACCATGGTGTTGTTTGCAGCGTTCCTTCTCTTGGGCCCTTCTGGCAGAAGACCGAGCTCGGGTGGCAATCCTTGCAGTCGGAGGCTGGCTCTAGTTGGACTTTGCTGGCAGCTTGCAGAGGTCGTCATAAAGGGTGCGTACCCAGCACCTCCACCAGATGTCACGAAGCCAAGGACGACGCAGTTGTCTTGAAGGAGAAACAAGTTTATTGGAGCGAACTTATGCTCCCCTAACAACTCAAAAGAATACAGAGGCGGCGAAGCAGCGGTCTACAAAGTGACTTGCGCCGGCGGGCGTCGCAGAATCGAATGCCGCGGCGTCTGCTGTGCAGTCTTTTATCTTTCGGCGCGCGAGTTTCTGGAACCGTCGATTCACACCCAGAACATTGTAGATTCACAGAAATTATTATGGGCTAGCGGCGTTAGGGCGAAACACTCTGCTTATCTGAATAAGATAGCCCGTGTGGTATAAAAATAAAGAATGGAACACGCGCTTCGCATGGGATACAGATAACAGATCCGGGCGCGGCCGGGCATTAAAAACAAACAATAAACAAACAAACCCGTATATGGTTCGCGGCAATATTGTGGAAGCTTGGGGGACGCTTACTGCACGAGCGCAATACATCAAATAGTCACCTAAGCTGCTTGAAATTCTAAAACCTGTGCGGAGCGCACTCGCGTCCTGCCCCCTCTCCCACTTCAGGCGCACGCCGGCGGCTATGGCCAAGGCGGCTGACGCTGCCGGCAAGGGGACAACCTTCTCGCAGCAATGCGCTGCGCTGCACATTGCCAACCACCGCGGTAACAACGCGCTTCGGGTCTCGGCTCCCGTTTCCTCTGCGCTCCGGGAGGAGGATGGGAAAAAAAAATTTACACCATCTTCCCGCGAGGGGAACCATGGGGTAGATGCGACGCATCGGGGTTTGCCGTTGCGTTTCCGTTAAGTTAGCGATGACAGCGTGGGGATTGCTGTTGTTGTGTATCCTATTTACGCAGCATGTTCACCCCCGATGCGTCGCTTCTACCCCATGGTTCCCCTCGCGGCAAGATGGTGTAAATTTTTTAACCGAGCGCAAGCTGCGCGCTAACGCACAGCTGGCACGGCGACGGGAGCGAGCGCAGCCGAGCGCAAGCTGCGCGCTGACGCACTGATGGCGCTGCGGTGAGAGCGGCGGAGTGCGCAGCTGCCGCGGCGAGGAGAATGGGGGAGGGATGCGGACTACGCCGCGACAACGCGGGACAAGGCGAGTTAAAGAGATGCGCTGCATCTAAAACCGGTCCTCGGCAAGAGCCGAGATCGGGGGTTGCGAGCGAGGGCCTGGCCTCTAAAGTCCCTTGATCGGCATTTAGCCAAGTAGCGACAAGTTCCTCCTCTCCACCCCTCTCCCGCTCCTCTCGCGTCGTCTGCTAGCGCTGTCCGCCATGAACTTCCTAACTCGCGGCAGCTGCACGCCCGCCCGGCACATAGGCAGCGTCGCGCGCACTGCCTGCGCAGTAGTACGAAGCTGCTTCACCAACGTTTCGCTGCAGAATGCAGCGGTAACGTTATTATTCATGCCATACCGCTGAATACCGCTGAAGTCAAGCGCTGAATATACTCGGTGAAAAGCCGGTGAAAGGACTTCAGCTACGCGTGCCGTGGAGCGCGGCAGTGAGCATGGTTTGCTGGCTCTCAGATTCAGGATAGCGTGCGTCGCACTCAGTGTCTGAAGGTTCGTAAGGCATGTGGATGACGTTTAAGTGCCTTCATCTTTGGATTAAGTATAGATAAAGGTAATCAACATTAGCTAAAGCTGCCTCGGCGGATTTGCTTTTATGTAAAGCCCCTTGATCGGCGGCGATGAGGGGACTTCAGTTGTACGCTGGCCGTGCACCCTTCCGGAGTATTTTTTGTTTGCTTGTTCGCAGTGGACCTTTCTAACAAAATCTTTTGCGCGCTCGGAGTTCCCCACAGCAGTAGTTAAGGTGCGTACTGTCACATTTGCGAATGCAGCCTTGAAAGGTTGCGTTACCGGAATGTTTATGTACCGCAATGTTGTACTATTATGACACCGCAGTAGATACAGCGTGGTAATTACTCCACACGGACGTTTCTTAGTCGCAAAGGTAGAAAAGCATGCTAAGCTGCTCCAAAACAAATGTATTTTTCCCAGAATAAAGCGCTTCCCAGTACCTCTCAAACATAGTTTTACCCACAAGATCTCCTCCCCAGAACTGCTTCATAGACAGCAGTGCTTCGCCCTGCGAGTCTCGCGTATATGCTCCGTACAGCCGCCGAGGTTCTAAAAAACATGAAATATAGCCTTTAATGCTTGCAGTTTATTAGTTTCAAATAAAATCAAGCCTATTTTCTGAGGCAGCAATGCTAGAAGTTCGTAGAATAATTCTGTTGAAGTATTACCTATGTCTTCACGGTTTCTGCGAACTATATGTTCACGGACTTTACAATGCTATCCACCATATAAGGTGATTGAACCTTGAACATTGTTCTTTTTTTTCGATTATTCCCTCCCTTCCTTCATGTCCCTTTCCTTCCCCAACAGGGCATTCATGCCCCCTCTGATAATAAAGGCATTCCTCCTCCTGCTCCTCCATCTTATATAGAATACAATAAAGCCTCATTTCAGGGATATCCGTTTTAGATGTGACGCATCTCTTTAACTCGCCTTGTCCCGCGTCGTTGTCGCGGCGTAGTCCGCATCCCTCGGCGCGGCAGCTGTGCGCTCCGCCGCTCTCATCGCAGCGCCATCTGTGCGTCAGCGCGGTCAGCTCGCTGCCGTCGCCGTGCCAGCTGTGCGTTAGCGGGCACCTTGCGCTCGCGCTTGCGCTCGGTTAACACATGCGCATGCGCTGCTATGCGCTGCTCTCTCTCATTCCGCTGCATATAAGCGCGGTAAGTGCACCGCTCCCCGCTCAGTCGTTCCGCCACCGGCGCTCCGATGAATCGTCCGATGATTTGAATAACGCAACCGCAACCCCCGATGCGTCGCATCTACCCCATGGTTCCCCTCGCGGGAAGATGGTGTAAATTTTTTTTTCTGAAATTCCGCGTATAAAATATGGGTATAACTTTGACATACTTCTGACTTTAACCCATGCAGTTTGTTCAGTGGGAGCTGCATTGCATTTTCGTATTTTGTATTTTTTGTAATTTTCCGAGGGATCTGGCGGATGTATCTTACAAAGGTGATATTTTATATGCAGCATGCTGGTAGCTTGTACATTAGAGAAAGAGGTTTTGTCAAAGTCAAACAATTTTCGGATCATGCCCAAACAATGGAATTGAACGCAACCAATATTAAAGATAAAGCAAGGTTTTATTTAAAGTAATCCGGTGCCACAAATGCCATGCATGGCACTGTAGCTGTCAATCTATTTGTGTAAATATATTATCTTAGTTCCCACGCAAGAAATGTACTACCTTGAATATATTCTGGAAGTAATCTGGAAGAATCTCACGTGACGTGTTCAATATCTTTTTTATTGGTGTACAGTTAGGCGAAATTTCAGCAAACTCGTGTGGAGTCTAGGGTTCAGCATTATTTGCCTTGAAATAAACATTTTACAATAAACACCTCACACTGAAAATGAAAATTCACATGACATAACTGAAAGAACACACAAAGAATTGTTTAAGATCAAAACACTGCTCATTGAATGATGGGAAGACAAACAGGTGCAAACAATCAAACTCAGTTACAAAATCTGCTCATCTTAACAGCTGCCAACTCTAGATTTGAGCGAAAAATTGGGAAAGAAGAGGATGCTACATTAGAACTAAATTGTTAGATACAGCATTCAGGCTTATTAAACATCTGTACATCTCAAAAACTGCCAGCTGTCAATTCAACTCTTCGAAAAAAGCATTGTAGCAAAACCAAAAAAAAAACCCAGCTGAAATGAGGTAGCTCACAGCCAGATATTTAGAGACGTTATCCAGGTTTGCTCAAAACTCCATCCCAATTGTTGCATGTAGCAGTTCCGAAAGTATTGCGAAAAGGCAGAAGTAAACAGCGGGGGACAAAGGTCATCACCTCACAATAATCTTTTTACACATACCATTCGGGCTTGTTTAAAAACATGCATCAAATAAACAGCAAACTGAAAATGCACTCGCTGTTATGTATTAGACCGTAATGATAAGTGAAAAGCAAATGATAAGGAGCACAAGAGCCAGAATTAGACAATGTGCAGAAGGCTGAATCGGGCAAATATAAAATGTCGTAGGTGTATGAACAATGCATCAGTGGGAAAGAGGTCAACACAGGCAAAACAAACTTTAACTAGCAGCTTCACAATCATTCAGCTGAATGCCAAAACCGAAACCTGAGCAATGACCATCAACCGCTCCTGTATAAATGTAAATAAAAGAAATAGCCTGCAAAAGAGAAGAAACATGAATATCAAACACATGAGACACTATAACTTCACAAGACCTACTTTCAATGCCGACATATTGCTAAAAACATCAACATCATTTGACCTGACATCATTATACAAATGAAACAGTCGTTGCATAGGAGAACAAACTTTGTTCCCAACACATTTAATTCGCGAAATAGCTTATAAGGTACCCACAAGTGTATTGACGACGTCAAACTCTCTCACTCAGTCACACGATGCAAATATTTAAACAGAAATATAAAATCTGCATCCTTCCTTTTCCTTGGACAGTGTTACCAAGTGCAATTTATCCAAAACGTTATTATAGTGGTAATACGCTCTCCGATCAAAATGCCTATCATAAACAATTCTAACAAAACGTCGTCGAACATCTTCAATCTTCGCAGCGTAGCTTGCATACAAGTTTTTCCATAGGATAGATCCAAAATGAAGTTTCGGAATGACTAAGGATAAAAACAAACGTTTGAGGCACGACACATTATGGAAAGGACGTGTGATGCTTGATATTACTCCTAACTAACCGTATGCCTTTTTAACAAGCTTTTCAATGGGCACATAAAAACGTAGTGCTGAATTGGCAAAAATCCCTAGGCCATGACACCCATCAACGCTTCTCAGGATGCATTGATCTAACGTGTAATCATATAAAACACTTGTGCATTTCCTGGTTAGACTCATTAGATGTGTTTTGGTAGAATTTATTAATAACTTGTTAACAAGGCACTGATTACGCTGCAAATGTCGGACTGTAAAAGGGCACAGTCATCACGAGAGTCAACTTTTCGGAACAGCTTGATGTCGTCCGCGTAGGCTATTGCTTACTTTGGCTATTGCTTACTGAACAAGGCTATTTGGCTATTGCTTACTGAACAAGCGAGGTCGTTAATAAAAACATTAACCAAAATTGGACCCGAAATGCATCTTTGAGGGACTCCTGTCTTGGAAAGAAAGGGTTTAGACAACACGCCACCTACGTTCGGTCGGTTTGGTCAGCTATTTAGATAGTCACGATGAACATGCAAAGGTTGCTGCAAACACCATATCGCAGCAGCTTTTGAAGTAGAAAATTTTGATCCACCAAGTCAAAAGCCTTAGACAGATCAAAGTACATTACATCAACGTGGCCGCGATTGGCGATGATTCAGCTAGTGCATTCAAGAAACGTTGTCAGGTTGGTTTCAACCGACCAGATCAAAGTACACTACATAAATATGGCCGCTATTGGCGATGATTGGGCTACTGCATTCAACAAACGTTGTCAACTTAGTTTCAACCGATCAGCCTTTTAGAAATACATGCTGAGAAATACTTGACATATAAAAAAGAAAGATAATGCATACTAACGCAATTTGAAAAACCTTGGCAAAAGGACTTAGTAAACATATTAGTCGGTTTTTGGTAACGTCACGCTCATCTTGTAGCTGCGAACATTGACCAGACGGTGAGCACTCAGCTGTAGCAAGTGGGCATATCGGTAGAGAATGTCCTTGCTAGATTCCAGTTGCTGAAAATTTTATTTTTTGTGGTTATACATAGGTATACATAGGCATGTGGGTATACATAGGCATGAATGGGAATCTACATTTAGCTTTTATAGCATCGGACGTAACCTTTTGTTAAATAAGCCAGCACTCACCTCCAGCGCTTCCACCTGCAGCACAACTTCGACGGTGCGGCAGCTTGCGTGATGACTTTTGTGGCCTATGGCTGAATACCGATGGAACAGCAGTACTCCTTAGCTTCTTTATGCCGAACTTCCAGAGGATGCTTGGCTCAAACGTGTCCTGAGTGAAGTGAGACTGCATAGCAGGTTTGTTAAAGAAACAGGTACATATTATAGCACAAAAATAAGTCGCTCTCAAGCTACCAATGCAGTTTCAAGGCCAGCCTGCAGAAATCAGAGCAAGTGAACGAAATGACCCGTTATGTAAACGGGTTGAGGGTCTGTCGATGTTTAAAAAGTGATTTACAATTGGCAGCAGATTACGAAGTTTGTTACGAATCTGGACTAAAAGCGTTGAGGCGATTCAATGCAAAAACTTGTATTACTAGACTGCCTTCACTTTCATTCGAAGCTTTTTCAACGCCTTCAAAAATTGAACGCACCACGGTGGCTTAGGGGCTAAGTAAGGTGTTGTGCTGCTGAGCGATACAGGCCACGGTGGCTGCTTTTCCGATGCAGCCGAAAAGCGAAAACGTCCGTGTGTCGAGATTTTGACGCACGTTGAAGATCCCCAGGCGGTCAAAATTAATCAAAATAATATTAGCAAGTGAGAGCGAAATGCTCGAAACTAGAGGTTTCCCCGAGGGTTTTTTTTAAAGGGACCCTGCAACACTCTTTGAGCGGTGCAAGTAAACATGCGCGACGTTTAGATTACACTGCCAGGAATACCTGAGCCAAATATTACACGTGCACGTGAAGCAGTGAGCGCGCAAATCGATGTGAAAGACGCGGAAAAACCAACCGCTCTCTCTTCAGTTGTCCTCATATGCAACCCCTGGCATGGCCTAAGGGACGTCACGTAGGCCATGGCTGCCCGATCGGCTGTCACTGGTCAACTTCGCGGCTAGATTCTCCCATTTCCGTCGTCGTCATCGCTGTGTACGAACCTCTTCTATGCCTGAACCTGTAGGCACAGTTTTGCCGTTTCTTTTGTGTTTGCGCGGAGCTTGAGTGATGAGCTCAATACTTCCCTTTCAACGGGACCACTCGACTAGAAACATTTATTGCTTCAAAAACGCCCTACCAGCCCGAGCACGCACTTGCGAGCAGGCACTCATGCCTGCTTTTTTGTGGCACTAGTGCACTAGACCGGAAATAGGCCCCTCCGCGTTGCGGAGAAAAGGAGAAAACTACCCGGCATGTGATATATCGAAGGCCACCGAAGAGAACGCCGCGAGCCGCCCCCCTCTCCGGGAGAGAGCGCGCAGCTTCCGTCGCGTTGACCGCGGCCGAATTGAGAGGGAACGATTATGCGTGATTTCTCATCGCGCGTAGTTTCGTTAATTGTGAACGGATTTTCATAATTTTTGCGGGAGGAGATTTCTGGGATAATAGAATTTATCCCAAAATACATTACTGGTAGTCGATGGCAAGTGTTGCAGGATCCCTTTAAGGCACGGCGTTTCTGTCGCGAAGGCTGTCGCGTTTAACACGGCGATCGAGCGGTGCTACACCCGTGCCGCAGGAGCAGAGTGTTGCAGTAAAGTAGAAACTCACCTCGCATAGTTTACTCGAATTGGTAGGCTGGAAGTCCTTTCTTTCTATCTTGTGGAGCCAAACTTCCTGCTTTTGGCGTTGAGCTTGCCGAACGGCGCGGCAAACAAGTCCGTCATCTCGCAGTGCCATGCACTCCGGGGCGGGTATACTCTATCCACAAGACAATATATCCTCTTCAAAAGTGCCCCCACAATCACAAGCGACCGTTGCAATTCAGAATGTGCGGCTAGCGCACACACAGAACAGGGAGCAGACGGAAACAACGTGGGCTACACAGATCGAGCCATGGAGGAAAGAATACTCAGGAGAGGCCCCTAGCATCCCAATGCATTGCGAAAAGTGTGGAGGAAGTGACGTGAATTTTCTTGAGCCCATGGACAATGTCGTTTACTTGTTTACAACTGCGGCGGCCAAATTTGGCCGAATAGAACGGACAAATTTTTAAGGCGCTTGGAATGTGGCTGCCCGCTACGCTTGCAAACCAGCGCAGGTCGCTACGACAAACGTTTTTAGATTAGGAGAGCTTGAAAACTCCGCCGTCGGAGGCGGCCTCAACTCGTACCCCAGCCGCAGCGGCGCTTACGTCGCGTCAAGATCGGTGGAGCGAGCCGCTGCCGCCGCCGGCAACCTGCCGGGAAAATACCCTTCGCTCCAACGTTGGCGAGAGCCACAGTTCGTTCTTTGCTCACTTTGTATTCCTTCGTTGGGAAGTGAAGTGAAATTTATCGCTGCTGAGACGTGGCGCGCAAAGACCGCAGTGCTGTACGACCCCAAACAATGCTCCCATCGTCTGCGTTCGCCATCCCGCGAGCCTGTTGCTATGACGACGACAAACGCTACTTTGCGAGGGTTAAGAGCTGAAAAATCGTCCTTCTATCTCAAAAACGAAGGCCGTTTCTCGATTGAAACTTTGCGTGGGGGTTAGAATGGGCAAATTGAACGCGAAATCAACAGCTTAGAACATGACATCGCACCGAGGAATTAGCGACGAAGCTGTTTTCGCTTCGAAGCAGGAGGGCAGGGAGACGCCATGGTAGTCAAATCAAACCAGAGACAGCAAAGGATGATGGGATAGAGTGCAGGGCTCAGTGGGCTCAAGTCATGGCGGGACTCGGCGTCACAAATGTGACGTCACGGCCTCTCCTAACCTTTTCTTTCCTCCGTGGATCAAGCAAACCAGCTTGATCGATCATGGCGGACGGAAACGGAAAACGTAAGCCGGAACCGGAAATTTTTTGAAACCGGAACAGGAACTAAGGTGTGAGCCAATGGCAGGGCGCGTCGGCACATCAGTCGTTGTCGCTATTTTGATAAAGCAGATGAAGGGACTTCACTGGCCTCTTTCGACGGATCGACCTACTGGTGAAAGGACCCCCCTTGCCCCGACCCCGGAATCCACCCGCACCCACGACCTTCCCTGGGTAATTGCCAAACCCTTTGTCTTCCCTTGCGAGAACGCTGCAGTAGGACAGGACTATCCTCCCTGATGTGGCTGCTGGTCTGTTTGCACGCGCAACGATATTAGCTACAATAAACCTGTTTATTGTTTGTTGCGAGTCCGTGGTGTTCTTTTTCGCCCGAACCCTGATCCACGCGCGACTTTGCGCACGGCGGTTTGGGGTGTCGCGTGAGAGCCGCCAAGTTATAGGGACTGGGCAGCTGGACGGGTGGCGCCGCCACTCAGCGCTCCCCTCGTCAGTGGAATGGGCCGGTGCATTGGACTACACAGCCTCCCGTTTTTGTCGTGTTTGCTTCGGTGCTTCGAATGTTTTGGTGGTGTTGTGAGCGGACATGTGAGATGAAACAAAGTCTAGACAGATGTTTCGGGTTTTTAGATGCAGTAACGACTACGTAAACTTGTCGGACGCTTCTAATGTTGGGTATCGGCTGCAATGGCATGAGCGCTTTTTGCAGCGATTTGCGCTTTGCTCCACCCGTTCTGAGTAAGAATAAAACTACTATTATTAGTATTCATTTCTTCTTAAATGCACTCACGGCTACGCATACTTATTGCATGCTCCTAGGGTTGGGAATGGGCTACATTGACACGAGCTCTTTTTGCTGTACTCTGCGCCCATGGCTCCGCACGATCTAAGTAGGAATAAAACTATTAGGAATATTAGTATTCATTTATACCACTTTAAATTATCTTCTCAGTCAACCTTCAGTCAACCTAAAGAACAAGCAGGGTTCCGTAAAGGTTATTCAACATTTCACCATATTCACACGATCAATCAGGTGATAGAGAAGTGCGCCGAGTATACTGAACCCCTATATATAGCCTTCATAGTTTATGAGAAAGCATTTGACTCGGTCGAAACCCTAGCAGTCATTCAGGCATTACGGAACCAGGGCGGTAGATGGGCATTATGTAAGAATACTAGAGGATATCTACAATGGGTCTACAGCTACCATCATCCTGCCATAGGGAGAGCAGTAAAATACCTATAAGGAAGGGTGTCAGACAAGGAGACACAATCTCTGCAATGTTATTCACAGCATGCTTACAAGAAAGTATTCAGAACGTTGGATTGGGAAGCAGGGTAGGCAGTAAGGGTAATGGAGAATACCTCAGTAACTTCAGATTTGCTGATGACGTTGCCTTGCTAAGTAACTCGGGGGACGAATTGCAAAGCATGCCTTCCGCACTTGGTCGAACAGAGTAGAACCTGTGGGCCTGAAAATTAATATGCAGAAGAAACCGAAGTAATGATCGAATAACCTCGGGACAGCACAGCAGTTATGAGATAGGTGGCGAGGCAGTGGAAGTGGTAAGCGAATATATCTACTTAGGCCGAAGTTGTGACCCAAGATCCCAACAATGAGGCAGAGATAACTTAAAAGGATCAGAATGGGGTGGGGTGCATATGGCAGACATTCTCAGATAATGAATAGCAGCCTACCATTGTCGCTGAAAGAAGAAAGTGTATGACAGCTGCATCCTTACCGGTACTCACCTACGGGCAGAAACTTGGAGGCTCACTAAGAGGGTCAACTTAAATTGAGAAACGACTCAGCGGTCAATGGAGCGGAAAATAATAGGTGTAACATTAAGGGACAACAAGAGAGCGGAGTGGGTCAGGGAGCACACTGGTGTTAAGACATATTAGTAGAAATTAAGAAGAAGAAATGGACGTGGGCAGGGCATGTAATGCGAAGGCAAGATAACCGCTGGTCATTAAGGGTAACAGAGTGGATCCCTAGAGAAGGCAAGCGTTGCAGGGGGCGGCAGGAAGTTAGATGGGCATGATGAGATCAAGAAGTTTGCGGGGATAAATTGGTCACAGTTGGCACAGACCGAGGTAATTGGAGAATAATAGGAGAGGCCTTTCCCTGCAGTGGGTGTATAATAGCTGGCGATGATGATGATGATGATGATGAAATTATCTTCAGTGGTTTCAATGACTACGGTTTCTGCGCCAGCCTTAGCGCTGGGATACCTCGATACGTGTGCTTTGAAGAGAAAGGCACTTGCGTAGGATATGGATTACCGTGTAGCCGTAGAAACGTTGCGGTAGTTCACACTTCCTGAAACCGTGAGCTTTGTGCCTTGGGTTTTGGTGAGCGACACTGTGACAGCATGGAGCCTGAAAGCCGAAGTGGAACTCCCACGTTTGTGGTGGTCATTTTATCAAGTGCCAAAGTTATTCACCCACCCAACAGCCCAAGCCATAAACCGTCCCTCGTGCCCTTCCCGTTTTACCACCTGCGTAGAATAAAGGCTGGCACCGATAGTTAAAAAATGTGGCAGTGTTAACGTCAGCCGGTGTTTTTTAATGCTTAAGTATTCTTTACAGAGCACCTAAAAAATCGTGTTATGCCTTGCGAACACACCAAAAACGAGCGATTAGTTGCCTCTAATATCGGTTCACCATGAGTCCTCCAGCACAGACACATTTCCGACACGCTGGAAAAAGTTTAGTTTGGAGAGGGGTTCATGGCAGTTCAAACTTAAACAGCAAAATCATCGAGCCCCTCGTCTAATGATTACGATGGTTGAACGCAAAGCTTTCTTCGTGCGAAATGAATGGGAAATGTTCAAAGTCAAAGACGTTGCCATCAAAGACCAAATTGCGTGCTGGTCATATTGGAAGCTCAACTAGTCAAAGTTTAAATCCAGAAGAAAACCAAGGAAACCCATACGAGAAAGCTTTGCTATAAACCATCATCGTCGTTAGACGGAGGAGTGCATGATTTTTCAAGCGTAGGTTGCAGCTTGTAACCGCAGCATTCAGTTGTGAAGCTGAGTACAGGATTCGGGCACCCTCCTGTCTTGCGTCCTTCAGCCACGCAGAATTGGTTTTTGAAAAACCATTTACGAACTAGCCAGAAACAATTGCAATTCTTATAATTCAATGCTTCTCCACGACAAGCAATAACGTTCTACTATCATGCGGTATTTATTAACGATTCCAGGTGACTGTAGTAAGAGCATTTTTGTGAAATTAAACACGTTTCAGCCGTAGGTAATGAAGTTACGGAAGCGTCGTTCATCACAAGTGATATTTTGAGGTAAATCTTAGAAGGCACCACCCCACTTTGTCTTTCGCTTGTGCACGACGTCGACGCTATTTTGTCATCAACTGCAAAAAAAAGGAAGGCCAGGAAGGCCAGCGCCGCAGCATTCCTGGATCGGTTGCACACACCGGCTTTGTGGGAGCATTTAGCTGCAATATACTCCTCGATACGCGAAACTGCATGCAGGCATGAAAAAATTACATGAAGGAACGGACTTTCACTTCAAGCTTGACTTCCAGCTTGGCGCATTGAGCGTCGTCTGCTATCTGTAAATGCTGAGTATGGGCGTAAATCAAGCACACGGCATGCCTCGTAAAGGTCACATCCACGCTCAAGATTTACCGATCTGAGAAAAGTCCTTGTGGTTATGTACGCTTTGCAAGCCGCACCGCAGAAAAGCGACAGAAAGCCATGCACAATAACGCTGCGCTCACCGCCACCGGCATTCCACTAACGAGCGGTTCGCCACGGGCGGCGCTGTTCGCTGAAGCGACGGTGGTGCCATACAACGGCCGCCCGGTCCCTATAGTTCGGGACACTTTTACCGGCCATCAACAGATCGAGGTCGTGACGCCACAGCCAAAAGTCACGTGATAAAGATATTTTCGTCACTTCCTGGGCCGTGGGCCTTTTTTTTGTTGTTTTTACTTTTATCACGAAGGCACTGCGCATCAACGTTACTCCAGCATCGAGAAGTTATGCACTGCGGTAAGGTGTTTTTTATCACTATTGCGCAAGTGCGCCTGCTGCAGCGGTGGTTTGGCGTTTTGTTTGATGCCTGAGTTTCTGTCAACGTAGCCACTGTGGACAGTGCTTACACGATTGTCAAGTGTTGCGTCGAGCTGTTGGATGATGAACGCGTCGCGTATTTGCTGTAAGCGTGTTGCTCATGTTGCCTGTTCGGCAGTCACTGACTCTACCATAACTCCGTTGTATTACCAGTACCAGGCCCATTAAAATTTTGGGTGACCGATATCGTACTGCACCAAAACAAAACAAAAAAAATTGTCGCGGCAGGGCGGTGAACTCGAGCATTCGTGTTTGCTAGACTCATCAGCCCTTGGGTAGTCTTTGCCAGTAACGTTGCGAGAAGGGGGGGTTCGAACCTCCTCAGAAAGTTTTCAGGGAAGCGCTTAAGCAAGAATTCGTGTTCCCTTGGGCAAAACTCCTGCCTTCCGATAGCCCATAACACCTTCCGAAAAAAAAATTAGGGCTACGGCCAGGTCTTTGGCGATGCTTGCTTGCAACTGCGTGTTTTAATTTTTATTGCTCTAAACGAACAGGCACGTGCGGAAGCGAGCCAACCTTTGCCACAGCACGAAGTCCTAGCTAGGCTAGGTGCAGTGAGGTGGCAAAGACATTGTGGACACTGGGGACGAACGAAAAATGTTTTAATGTTGACTTCATGCTTTTCAGTACTTGTTTGGGGATTATGAGTGCTTCATTTTAAATCACTCTCTTCCGTGAATATTGCTGTACTAGCATTCATGCCTAGCACTTGAACTGAATGTCTGCATTGGCGAGAAGGAGAGGGCATGAGCAAGCAATTTACCACACACGCGAGTGCTGGGTGGGTCATGTCTTACATATCTGTCATTGCAGCTACGTAGTTTTTTCTCTTGTGTCCAACCAATGCACCCAAATAGCCAGTACATGGGTTGTGTTTGGCGTCTACATCCTACAAAACATTTCTCCATTCATGCATCGTATGTCATAAAATTCTTCCAATAAATGCACACTCTACGGTGGTGGAGCTGCCCAAAAGCAGAGCAAACCGTTAGAAAATTCATCTGGTGCCTTGCGAATTACATCTGATTGATTGATTGTACGGTTTAACGCGCCGACTCAATGCAGGCGATGAGGTGCGCAGTAGAGGAGGGCTCCGGATTATTTTGACCACCTGGGGATCTTTAACGTGGGCCAAAACCTCGCACCCACGAACGTTTTTGCTTTTCGCCTCCATCAGAAAAGCGGCCGCCGCGGTCGGGAATCGAACCCGCGACCTCGTGGTGAGCAGCATAACTCCTTAGCCACTGAGCCACCGCGGCGGGTGCGAATTTCATCTACGCCACTTTTGCGCATACTCATTCCTGAAAAGGGGGAATTATATCAAGCCATCAAGTTCTTTCCAAAGGGGGTGTAGCTGTGAATTGCACCAGAACTGGCACTTTTCTTGAGCATGGTGTGGCATTGGACGAAGCTTATGCCTGAGGCCGTTCTCGCCTTTCGCAAAGATTGAAATTGCTTTACGAATGTTCAAACCTCTTAAGAGGAGGTTTGAACAAACAGGAGGAAGGAGCTGAAAAAAATATAAGCTCTACAAGAACAACGGACAAGAAAGGCAAGCAGCTGGTGTATTTGTGGTCCGTTCTTTTCATGCGCTGTTCTTGTAGCGGTCATATTTTTTATTTATTTTGTCAATAGTGTAGACCAACTCAACCAACAACGCGTTTTGAAGAGAATGGTGCTTTAGGAGAGCACTTTAACTTGAAAATATTTGTTCCTATTAAAAGCTATTCCAATAAAACAGCTTCAAAAGCAGAATTTCATATTCTCGCACCGCTGGTTTGGTTGGTCACTACAAAAACTCCTATAAGAAATACAACTAGGGGGATTGCGGGCTTTTAGTTCAGGCCTTTTGTTCCTACTTAAGACCGCATTTGTTTAGTGGTAGCAAATATGATTTCATTTCATACCGAGTGCCTATAGCATGTCAAAAAAAAGCAGCAGCAGCAACTCGGACAAGCTGTTTTGATACCACAGAAGTGGCAGGCTTCACTCATCTTGCACAAGAACTGAACCGATGGCTGTTTAATAAGTGGGTGCCCTCCCATGGTTTACTTGGCTTCCTTTGCATTCTGGCTGCCTGTTTGTGGAATTTATCCATGCGTATTCTAATTCCTGTGTGGTGGTGGTGGTAGTGTTGTTCCTGACACAACAATATTGTAGTAATGATGTGCACTGTCTGCCCTTTTGAATAAAGCCAAGGTGTAAGTTGCATACATAGTAGGGCTGGGCTTTGGTTAAAAGTTTTAATCCGATTAACTGGCTAGCTTTAATCTTAATTAATCAATTAATTGGTAGCATCTGTTTTAAAAGAAAAATGACCAAAAATAATAATTTAATGATATACATACAATAATAATAATAAAATGCTTCTCCGCCCTATCAGTTTTAATCACTGTCATCTCTGAGCATACTTGCATTGTTTTCTGTTGTAACGTCAGGCGGGTTATCTGAACACAAATATGGTCCTCAACATGCACACAATTTCAATGCGGCACTCCTATTTCGGTTTGCTCACATGACTTCAACCAATTAAAAAATTAATCGCAACTAAGCATTAATCGGAAAGTCCCTTCTAAAGCACCACATAACATTCAACGAGCCGCAATTTGTGCCTTTCGTAATTTGCACTGGGAACAAAAATTAAAATTTGCCACAAAATGCTGCAAACACCTCAAGCACAGGAATGTAAAAGGGATCACCAGCACTTTCTGCTGCGAACACCTCCAACACTGGAATGTAAAAGGGATCACCAGCACTTTCCTTTCAGTGGGTGTGTTGATAATAGCTGAATTGTTTTTGTACCACCTTCACCAGTTATAAGGGGCCAGTGCATTCCCATTAGGTGAAGCAAAGTCACTGAATGAAGATATTTTACTTGGGCTCAACTGGGCCACTGCATGCCAGTTTTGGTTTCCTCTTCTAATAAAGCTTTTTCACTTTATTGAGTATAGAAGCCACACCTATATGCATGATAGATTTGATATAGAAACAGTTCGTTACCTAACTCTGTGCTGGTGATGTCGGCTCAGAAAAACCTTCACTGAACAACACATTAAAGCCAACGTGTTCCGAGCCTTGTTGCACCCAACACTGACTCTTTTTTTTTTCAGGATATTCGATTGCAATAAAAAGTTGTGCCCAAACAGCCTCGTATCTTTTCATATTTCTTTTGTGCATTATACTACTCACTTTTTCTCCATAGATGTTAACTCTGGATGGCTAGTGTTGTTATCACTTGAAGCTTACAACCTAATTATTAGGTGAAGCCATGCAGACTTTTAGTGGGTGGTGTTCCGGATCTCTCATGTAACTTTTGGGTGACTTCACACGTGTAAAGTGCAAAATTTGGATGAGAGTCAAAGAAGGATGACATGAACAAGTGCCATTTCCAACTAGGATTTATTGGTAAGATACGTTCGCATATATACAGGCAAAATTTTGACAAGAGACAGAGGACAAGAGACAAGAGAGGACAAGAGACAAAGTACAATACAAAAACCATGTGCACATGTGCACATCAGTAAAAAAAGCAAATTCCAGCACACAAAACAGTCATGCACAGGCACATGATAATATTTGTGACACAGCTCATGCCCTGATATACAAAATATAACTAGAGATCGAAACTTTAGTCAAAATGCCCATTTTTTTCCTGGAGTCCCTGTAAAGTTTATTCAACAAATAAGCACAAACTACAGGAATTGAAATTTAATCAACTGTTGATTGTGCCTATAAGGGCTTATTTTTAGATTCGTGCCTATATTGGCTTTTTGTTGCCCTAAAAATGACTTTTTAGGCTTGCCGAGTCCATTTTACGTAACGTGTTGCCCCAAAACATACCACCAGAGTCCACTCTTTAGAACCTATACCTGCTATCAATGTGCAAAGACATTATGAAAATTTATGACCTAGTGACTCATGTATGTGGATTTCAGTGGACAGGGTATTACATGTGTCCAGATTGAAAAATTGTGAGGGCCACTCTAACTAGACGCCTTTGGAGAGAAACTTCCTCTCGGAAACAGTGCAAAGAAGGGAGCAGATGCATCGGCAACTTTGGGGGCAGAGATTTTTGAGCCTTAAGAAAGCAGGAATGGACCTGAAGGCAGTATTTGGCAAAGAGTCTGGTATGGCGAGGGGAAAATGTGGTCGGCAAAGTGGTGGTTAGAAACATCAGGTCTGTGTCTTTGCAATCACCGGATGGAAATATTGAATAGTGACCATGAATATGCTGGAAGACTCAAAGCATCTTCCTGTCCCAGTGTCTTTACTGCGTTGATTGAGCTAGTGTACACGTGTGTTCCTGCCGTTGAGCATTTGCAGTTTTGTGACGCAACAATGCACAGTTGAGAGTTCAAAGGCAATTGGAGTGACAATAGCATGAGTGCAGGGTGACTATTGACATCTCGATGGGAAGGCTCGCATAAATGACTCGTCCTTCTCTCAGTGGACTGCGCTGCTTCCATGGGCAACCCAAAGGTGTGTCTCAGAAATAGTATTCATGGGGTGTTAGAACGCCATGGGAAAAGGGTTTTGGTCGGGAAGGCTCGCCATAAAAATAAGGAGTACAACGCTATGACCACTCACAGCTGGCTATGAACTTTGCTTTGCTCTCATTTATAAAGTTTTGTGATGATGCTGAGCTGGGTGTGTTCCTGCACTAAGGAAACAGAGAGCAATAAATACCACGACACTGCAAATGGCTTATCTGTTAATATTCTCGTCCTGTACCGTCATTAGGTGCAATTAGGCCAGGTAGGGCAGTTACAGCTGCAGGAGGTGCATATAAGAAAGGCTGATCCCCACTGGCTGCCTGCGAGGTGCAGTTATAAAACTTTACATGCCTTCAGCTTCCCTTGATTTACGATTTAAAGTTTGTCTTTTCACCAGTTAGGGAATGTAGAATAGTATGTATGTGAGGCACTTGTATTTGGAAGCCGGCATCATACAGTGCCTGCAAAAATTGCTGCCCGTGCAAGCATCGCACTCAGCCACCAAGAGCGCAGACATAAATGGTTTGGCTAATCTCGCCTTTACCATAAAACAAATTGTCCATTAGTGGGACTGACCTCTTCAACTTCAGCTTTCATTAAAGATTTTCTCTCTCTCTCTCTCTCTCTCTGTCACCGTGGAATTCGTAGATATACCAGAACACAGTGAACTCGACCACGTCTCATTTGCGCATTTACCTGTCGCCGAAATAACAATGTGGTACGTCCAGCTTGGCACCCCAATGCGCACAATCATTTCCACTGTTTTTCCACATCACTGAATTCGCTGCATCATAGCACGGCATATCCTCGCTTGGTGAACTCTTTTGCTGCATGTTGTTGCTGACGGCAACGTGACTTGTTTTCTTGTAGGATATGGGGGCGCACAACTAGGGCGCTGTCACGATTTACACTCGCGTTCGTGAACCTGGGAGGGTAGGGGTACCCTCCAGCCGAGAGACGACATGCAGCGTGCTGGTGGTGACGGTGACTGACCCCCGAGCAGCCGTGCTCGGCGGTGTTTATTGCCCGGCCACCCACAATGTTGCCCACCGAGCCTAGTGGGGCCACTGAACTTAGCGGCCAACGAATATCAGGGATGGGGGGTGCCACACACTTGTCACACCCCTCACCCCCAACTTTGTTTGTCCTACACAAACACGAAGCAACACTTGGCCCCCCGGCGAGTAACGGTCTGGCGGTCTCCGTAGTCTCGCACTCCGCCTGGGCACAGGTGTCGATGCAGGTGTGGCAGCATTGGGTGCCACCTGTGTCACTCTCGCACCAGCTGTCAGCCTTCCCGGTGTCGAAGGACTTGCGCGTGGCGCCACAGTGGCGCGAGTAGCACCAGCCCCTGGTGCTGTGCTGGCAGCGGTCGGTGAAGCTGGCTCCCCTTGAAGGAGTCCAGGCTGAGGCAGTGCAGCGGGCCCGTGGCCAGGCAGCCCGGCTGCGCCAGCAGGGGCGCCAGCACCTGCTCGGGCGCGTACGGGTCCCCGCACAGCATGCACAGCATCAGCCGCAGGTCCGGCCGGGGCCCCGCGACCGCGGGCAGCGCCTGGTAGATGTGCAGCCGGCCCGCCCGCCGCTCGATGCTCTCCACCAGCGCGCACAGCGCCTGCTCCAGCCGCACGGGGTCCAGGCCGCCGCCGTCGTCCACGAAGGGGCACTGCAGGCTCTTGGCCCGGTTGATGCCCTCCTCGCGCATGAAGTCCCCCTGGCCCGCAAACACCATGACCAGGGGCAGGCCGTGGAAGGGCAGCAGGTCCTCCTGCTCCAGGTTGGCCAGCAGGGTCTTCTCGAGGCTCTCGCTGACGTACTCCAGTCCCGGCTGGTTGGCGTACACGCACAGGCAGCTGTGGGGCAGGGGCTCCGTGTGGAACGAGTTGTGCGGCAGGCCCACGTCCTGCCTGGATCGCCCTGCCTGGAAAGCCTGGATCCTGAAGTCCAGCGTGTACTGGGCCTTGTCGTCGAGCCGGAAGCCCTGCGGGTGCACCTGCCGCATAGCCTGCGCCACCTGCTGGGCGCTGGCCCTGGCGCCCAGCACCACCAGGTGCAGCAGGTGGCCGTTGGTGCCCAGCACCCCGCCGCCGTTGGTGCCGGCCTCTCGCCGGTGCTACAGCTGCTCGATGACGCCGTCCATGCAGTCGGGCTGGGCGGGGCAGTGCTCCCTCTGGCACCTGAATGCTTGCCGCCGTGCCGGTGAATGTCCCCACCTCGGGCTGGAACAGGGCCTCGAACTTGGTCAGGAGGCTCGGGACGTCTTCCACTGCACGCACTGCTTCCTGGTACTCCGGCAGCCGCACGCCCAAAGCCTGGATCCAGTTCCGGCCCAGCAGCGTCGGTGACGGCCCCTTGGTCAGGTACAGGGGAAGGGTGGCCTCCCTGTCGCCAAGGCGGACGCTGACCTGGGCTTGACCCTCGACTTGGGCGAGCTGTCCGGAGTAGCTGCGCAGCATGACGCCCGACGTCTTGACGGACACGCCAGGGAAGGTGCGCTTGAAGAGCTTTCCCGGCCATGACCGACACACTGGCCCCTGTGTCCAGCTCCATGGAGATGGGGCGCCCGCAGACTTCGACGGTCAGCCAGTATGGTGGCACCGGCGGCTGCACTGTGGCCGCGTGCCACATGTCAAAAATCTGCGGGTCTTCGGCCACGACGTGAAGCCTAGCCGCTGCACCCGAAGCTGCTGCCGCACGCCGCCGCCGCCGCCTACCCTTGCGCCGACTTCCTTGGCCGTGGGCTGGCGCGGAACATGTGCTCGACGCCGGCTGCTGCTTCCTTCCGTCCGCCGTCGTCCCCCCTCGGCACGCCCGAGCAATGTGCGCAGTTCTTCCGCACGCAAAGCACTCCGCTTCCGCGAACTGGCACTGTGAAGGGGGGTGGTCACCACCGCAGCGACCGCACCTGCCATGCCGTGCCGCCATCTTGTTCATTTCATTTCATTTATTGAAGCCTTAAGGGCCCGGAGGCATTACATAAGGCGGGGGCAAACAATATGGAGGGACTCTCTTAATCACACAAGTGGCCGAAAAAAAGGAAGAAAAGACGAAGAAGGGAACCAACAAACATCGCTCAGAAAGGAAACAAGCAAGCAGAAAAATATTCAAAATCATAGACTACAAATAAAAGAGCAATATACATAAGTAATAAGCATCAGAATGCATGGGTCACTAAAAGTTTGTTACAAACATGGTTCAACTAGCAAGTCATTTTAACAAAAACCATTTAGGTGAAATGCACTGCTAGTTTCTCGCGAAAAGTCGTGCGGTCAGCGGACGAAACAATACTGTCGGGCAGGGTATTCCACAGGGTTATTGCATGAGGGAAAAAAGAATCTTTCATCGATGATGTGCGGCACTGAATGTGTGCGATTGGTTTGCTATGGTTGAGGCGCGGCGAGATTCTGGGGAGGGGGGGGTTGAAGTCGGGGGTGCCGGGCTATTGGGTGATAGTAGAACGAGTGAAGCAAGCAGAGACGCGAGATGATTCGACGTGATTGGAGACATGGAAGGTCAAGTGTGCGTTTGAGTTCAGTGATGCTAGATTTACGCGAGTAGTTTGACATGATGAAGCGAGCCGCGCGATTCTGGATGGATTCTAGTTCGTAGGTGAGATATGCTTGTGAGGGGTGCCAGATAGATGAAGCGTATTCCAATTTAGGCCGAACGTATGTCTGATATGCAAGTTTTTTAACAGCTGGTGATGCAGATCTGAGATTGCGGCGCAAAAAGCCAAGTGTGCGTGAGGCGTGTGCGCATATTGTTTCAATGTGAGTGACCCATGATAATGACGATGTCAAGTGAACGCCTAGATACTTATAGCAGTCTGTTCGAGTTATTTCATTTGAACTGATATGGTATGCGTGATTTGTGATGCTGCGTTTACGAGAAAAGGACATGGATTGGCACTTATTAAGGTTAAGAGGCATGAGCCATTTTGCACACCATGCAACGATAGTGTCAATGTCTTCCTGAAGATCAGTGGAATCGCTAGGGTTACGAATGGGATTGTAGATGACGCAGTCATCCGCAAAAAGACGGAGTCTGGTTTTTGTGTTAGATGGCAGGTCGTTGACGTAGATTAAAAATAATAGGGGGGATAAGCCTGCTCCCTGGGGGACACCGGATGTAACACTAGAAATTTGCGAGTCATGAGAGTTAGCAGTTGTGTATTGTACGCGTCCTTTTAAGAAATGTTCTATCCAAGTAATCAGTGTCGGGGGGATTCCAAGAGTAGATAATTTTGCAAGCAAGTGATTGTGTGGGACACGGTCGAAGGCCTTCGAGAAGTCGAGGAAGATGGCGTCAATTTGTAGATGATCGTCCATATGTTGCAAGATATCGTCGGTGAATTCTGAGAGCTGAGTTTCGCATGATAATAGTTTTCTAAAACCATGCTGGTGCGCATAAAAGAAGTTAATTGATTCGAGATAGTTCATTAAATTGGTTGCTATAATGTGTTCTAGCAGTTTGGATGGGATGCTGGTTAATGAAATCGGACGGTAATTAGTTGCTTTTGATCGGTCTCCAGACTTATGGATGGGAATGATTTGTGCTTTTTTCCAATCGTGGGGAACCTCACCAGTGCTTAGCGATTGTTGGAAGATCAAGGTTAGTATTGCGCTTGACAGGGAAATTGTGTTTTTAAGTAGTTTGCTGCTGATTTGATCGCAACCGGCCGAGGACGATAATTTGAGAGAGTTTATTAACTTAGCTATTCCGTCAACGTTAATATGGATATCAGGCATTATGGTAGGCGAGTAGTGTGGTAATTGGGTACGATTAAAGCTTTGAGCAGGTGAAAACACTGACGTAAAGAAGTCGTTAAGGGCTGTAGCACATTTTCCAGTTTCGATTAATTCGTTGTCTGCGTTTGATAGCTGAAGCTGCGTTTGACGATCTGGCGGGGAGATAATTTGAAAGAATTTTACGAGGGTTAGAGTGTAGGATTGATAAGAGGTCAGTTGAGAAGAATTTGTCTTTGAAAGCTTTCAGTTCTTTAATATATTCATTAGCAATCAATTTGTACTGATCCCAAACCATGGGTTTATTAAAAGCTTTGCTTCCGATAAAGGCGTTTTTCTTGTTAAGTAGGCGTTTTAGACGCTGCGTAAACACTGGTTATTTTTGTCTGTATTTACAAGGATAGTGGGAATATGTCTGTTTTTAAGTTCAGCATTGTGTTTTTATATAATTCCCAATTGGTGTTGACCGAGCGAGCAGAGTATAAGCGTCGAAAATCGTCGTTAGTAGAAGAGTGCAAAGTTCACGGTTAAATGCTGCGTCGAAGTTAGCTTCTTGTAATCTGTGATTGATTTTGCGTCGGGGCCGTTCTTTTTTATAGGCAATGAAATGCTGATATGAAGTAGACTATGGTCGCTGAGGTCAGGGAGCAAAGTCACATTTTTTATGTTTTCAGGGCAGATGTTAATAAGAGATCTAGGGTGTTGTCGCCCCTTGTAGGGCATGTTACGTTTGGTGCAGATTAAAGTCCAGAGTAAATTCAAGAAATGCTTCGGTTCGCTATGTGGTGATTTGTTGGGTACTGAAAGTAGCGGCCAATTTATGCTGGGATGATTAAAATCTCCGAAAAGGAAGATTGGTGCCTCGGGTATATCTTTTTTTATTTGTTCTAGGGAAATACGTAAGTTATCACAAAAGGAGGGGCTACTATCTGGTGGACGGTAACAGATTCCAAACACTATTTTGCCAATTGTACTGTGCACGCATACCATGTTAGTTCAATGTTGTCGTCATGAGTGATTAGTGACGATAGTAAGCTGTTCTAACGGCAATCAGTACTCCTCCCCCTCGTCTGTCATGTCGTCACGTCGAATATGGTTAAACTGGGGTTGGATGGAAAAAACACAGTCCCTGACGTCCTTGTTAAGCCACGTTTCGCGTGTTAACAAGACGATATCGGCTGCGGTATCGTCTATGAAGCTTTCGAGTTCGTCACGTTTTGGGATTATGCTGCGGATGTTGGTGAAAAGCACACTAATGTTAAGGAATGAGTGAGGTCGGTTTTTGGAGGAAGAGAGGGTAGCATTTCTTGTTCGTCACTGGGGTGGCTCAGATAAGGTATCTGTAGGGGCTGTTAGTGTTTGCTGTTGGTGCTGTGGGGGTTCAATAACGCTGTCGGATGCAGCGTCGTATAAGAGTAACATCTGCTACCTACGTGTAGTTTGTCCAGGCTAAGCTTAAACGCGCATTTTGAGGGCTTGATAAATTTTAGCCAATTTAGAGCGTGCAAAGCGCGTACTCGGGGCAAAGTCTTCTCTTATTGCAAAACATGTATCTTTCAGCTTACGTCCGCAAGCCAATATGTTTTCTTTCGTTTTGAAGTGAGCCAGTTTTACTATTATAGGGCGTTTTTTTGTTGCAGAAAATTTCCGAGGCGGTGTGCACGCTCTATATCGCTAGCACTTAGGTGTAGTTCAAGAGTATTTTTGCACAGGTCTAGAATTTTGTTCTCTGAATCGCTCCAAGGTTCTTTATCGGAATCATCAATGCCAAAGAAAATAAGGTTGTCTCTGCGGCATACGGTTGTTGGTGTCAATGTTCGCGGCTTTTAGGGTAGTGATGGCATGCTCCAGTCGGTCGATAGTGTTTACAGCAGTCGAGATACCTTGGTTTGTTGACTTGTATCTGATGTGTTGGAGCGGTTCAGAATCTCAGCTATAAGGTTTTCTTGGGCAGTCTGTGCTGATTAATTTGTTCAAGATCTATGCGAATTGCGGCTTGAACACTCTCTATTCGTTTGATAGCGTCAAGGATAGGTAAAAGTTCAGCACTAGGGGAGGGTCCGGGGTTAACCTCAACATCACCGGATAGTATAACAAAATTTCGCACAGCAATTGGAGGACAAACGCATCGCGACACAACGGCATCACTCCGCGACACTTCAAGTCGTAGGGGCACGACACCGCCACTATACATCTGTCATCACTTCTGAATTCTTTTGAGCAGGTGAGGTAACAAACCTCTGGAATTGTAGAAGCACTGTGAGCATCGTAGATGTGGCGGTGCTGTGCCCCGAGCAGTCGGCGATTCCTGGCTGTTTATGTAGCGCTCGATCCGGTCCCGTGGTTGCTGACGTCGGAGAGGGCCAAGGTTGCCAGGCGGTGTGCCAGGCTCGTGCTAAAAGCGGGTGGCGGGTGACATTTAACTTGGAAGGGGGATGTGCGGCGGGCGGAGAACTTTCTTCGGGCTGGTAGGTGGTTCCGGAGGGACTTTGGGCGGTGAAGTAAGGGCAAACGACTCCAGGCACCAGGCACGTCAGCACCTGGAATTGTAGAAGCACTGTGAGCATCGTAGATGTGGCGGTGCTGTGCCCCGAGCAGTCGGCGATTCCTGGCTGTTTATGTAGCGCTCGATCCGGTCCCGTGGTTGCTGACGTCGGAGAGGGCCAAGGTTGCCAGGCGGTGTGCCAGGCTCGTGCTAAAAGCGGGTGGCGGGTGACATTTAACTTGGAAGGGGGATGTGCGGCGGGCGGAGAACTTTCTTCGGGCTGGTAGGTGGTTCCGGAGGGACTTTGGGCGGTGAAGTAAGGGCAAACGACTCCAGGCACCAGGCACGTCAGCACCTGGAATTGTAGAAGCACTGTGAGCATCGTAGATGTGGCGGTGCTGTGCCCCGAGCAGTCGGCGATTCCTGGCTGTTTATGTAGCGCTCGATCCGGTCCCGTGGTTGCTGACGTCGGAGAGGGCCAAGGTTGCCAGGCGGTGTGCCAGGCTCGTGCTAAAAGCGGGTGGCGGGTGACATTTAACTTGCAAGGGGGATGTGCGGCGGGCGGAGAACTTTCTTCGGGCTGGTAGGTGGTTCCGGAGGGACTTTGGGCGGTGAAGTAAGGGCAAACGACTCCAGGCACCAGGCACGTCAGCACCTGGAATTGTAGAAGCACTGTGAGCATCGTAGATGTGGCGGTGCTGTGCCCCGAGCAGTCGGCGATTCCTGGCTGTTTATGTAGCGCTCGATCCGGTCCCGTGGTTGCTGACGTCGGAGAGGGCCAAGGTTGCCAGGCGGTGTGGCAGGCTCGTGCTAAAAGCGGGTGGCGGGTGACATTTAACTTGCAAGGGGGATGTGCGGCGGGCGGAGAACTTTCTTCGGGCTGGTAGGTGTTCCGGAGGGACTTTGGGCGGTGAAGTAAGGGCAAACGGCTCCAGGCACCAGGCACGTCAGCACCTGGAATTGTAGAAGCACTGTGAGCATCGTAGATGTGGCGGTGCTGTGCCCCGAGCAGTCGGCGATTCCTGGCTGTTTATGTAGCGCTCGATCCGGTCCCGTGGTTGCTGACGTCGGAGAGGGCCAAGGTTGCCAGGCGGTGTGCCAGGCTCGTGCTAAAAGCGGGTGGCGGGTGACATTTAACTTGCAAGGGGATGTGCGGCGGGCGGAAAACTTTCTTCGGGCTGGTAGGTGGTTCCGGAGGGACTTTGGGCGGTGAAGTAAGGGCAAACGGCTCCAGGCACCAGGCACGTCAGCACCTGGAATTGTAGAAGCACTGTGAGCATCGTAGATGTGGCGGTGCTGTGCCCCGAGCAGTCGGCGATTCCTGGCTGTTTATGTAGCGCTCGATCCGGTCCCGTGGTTGCTGACGTCGGAGAGGGCCAAGGTTGCCAGGCGGTGTGCCAGGCTCGTGCTAAAAGCGGGTGGCGGGTGACATTTAACTTGCAAGGGGGATGTGCGGCGGGCGGAGAACTTTCTTCGGGCTGGTAGGTGGTTCCGGAGGGACTTTGGGCGGTGAAGTAAGGGCAAACGGCTCCAGGCACCAGGCACGTCAGCACCTGGAATTGTAGAAGCACTGTGAGCATCGTAGATGTGGCGGTGCTGTGCCCCCCCCTTTTTTCCTATTCCGAAATCCTCTACAGCTCCATTGTATGATCACGAATTTCTCATCTGGAATTTTGCTTCGGGCTTTCCGCTGCGGTCGGTTAGCAATGATTGAAGATTATTGAGATTTAAGAAACATGGCCTCCTCCCTGGATTTACGGTGTCTCTAACGGAGGCACCAGTGGTTCCATGGGGGTAGTGGCCGAACTGAATTCCTGCAAGCCTGTGGCCGGGCGAGGCACCACCTTACGCCTACGCGAATCCGATCGCGGGGATCGTGAGCGGGAGCGATTGTCTCTGAGTTGTGTGCCGACCCAATCCTGAACTGTGTCCATGACTGAGTCAGTTACCGCTAGAATTATTTGCGAAAGTTCCTGCTGCCAGAGCTCTGCAAAGGATGCCCTCACTCCTTCTAGAATTTTCTTTGGCAGTTCCTCTATTGTGCGTTCCAGTTTTGTCAGCCGCTGTTCCACATGTGGCACACGTTGTACAATGTGCAGTCTGAGCATCGGGAAGCGCTAGACACCCCAGACGCGACCGAGGCGCTCTCATCCCGCTCTGATGGCTCGGACTGCTGCATTGGCTCCGAAGTCCCAGCTGTTGTTTGGGACTCCGTGAGCCCAGCTAGCCTCGTTTCTAACTCTTGAATTTTGTTCGCAAGAATTTCGCTCTGGCGCCTTAGCTCCGCATTTTGTCGCTGTAGGGCTACTTCGGTTGGGGTTGTGGGGAAGGAAAGGGAACAGAGAGGCCTGGAGGCAGCCCTAACCCAATCGCTCACCTTGTTTTGGGCGTTTGGCAGGGTTGGAAAGTCCTCGGCGCTGAAAATCTGCGTCCTTGCCACGGTCCCCGATCTGGTGTTGTTCTTGACCGGAGCAGGTCTGCCCGACACTGGGGTCGAAGTCTTGTGGCTTCCCTTGCTTGCTTGAATTTTCTTGAAGTCGTCTTTCCGTTTGTCGGTGGTTGGTGAGGTTCCCGGCTTGATCGGTTTCCGGTATTTGCCGTTACATCCAGAGGTGCCGGTGAGATGTTCGCCCCCGCAGATGAGGCAACGGGGAGTGCATTTGTGTTCGACAGGGCCCTCGGGAGTGGTAGCCAGCTCGCAGCCGCATTGGTCGCAGCGTCCCGGCTTCGGTCTCGGGCAGATATCCGCCCTGTGTCCCACCGTGTCGCAACGATGACAGGCGGGGATCGTTTTCTTGTACAATCTCACCGGGATGCCCTGGTCGTTGTAGTAGATTTGGCGGGGAACAAATTTCCCCTCGAAGATGACCACAGCGACGTTGCTGCGGCCAAGTCTTCTCACGGAAAGAATTTCGCCGTTTTTCCATCGCAGCTTGGGTTTGAGAGAGGCCGACGTGTCATTGGGATCGATGGTGATGACCCCTTTGCAGACGTCGCCTGTGGCTTTGGCATGTCCCCGGAAGGGGAGCTGGCGACCGTCGATTGTCAGCGTGACATCACCGAGCAGTCGTCGGGTGGCAGGCTCTGAGTTGAGTCCACACACTATCACGTTTTGTTCCCACACCGGCCACACAGACAGTTCCACGTTCCCGCATTCGCGTAGGAGATTGCGCACTGCGGATCCGACTTGGCCTGGAGCAAAAGTTGCCTTCAAATCCAGCGTTGTGTTCGGCTTGAGAACCACGATGAGTTCGTCGCGCCCAATGTGGGGCGTGTGCTTCGGTCGCCACTGGGGCTTGCTGGATCTGTGGGTGGAGGACTTGCTAGCCACACCCCCTTGAGGAGCATGACCAGAGCGAGCCGCCGTCTGTTGTTGGCCAGGAGCGTCGTTGCCCTTGGGAGCTTTCGAACTGTGTTTGCGCCGCCATATGCGAATCATGTCTTCTAAATATTCTTCCTCAGATGGTGGACAGTCCTCGTGTGGGGCGGTGTCCATGCATACGACTTGCATTGAGACAGGGTCGTATCCCGTGATGGTCTTGGACGCCGCCACCGCCGGGGAGGCCCCGGCCTGCGCTAGCGGCAGCATGTTCGCCGCTAGGCTTAGTGGCGCGGCAGCCGGTGAATTATTCAGTCACTCAGAGCTTGCTCAAAAATGGGCCCACCTTGATAAGAGTGGTATCCGCTTGTGCCGCTGAGCTTCGCGAAGACGCTGACGCCAAAATTTTCGACGTCCGAGTTGAATTTTGGCCACAAAAAGGAAAAATTTGCGGAGCCCACCGAACAGGCGACTGTTCCATGCACGTGCTGGCACGTGCCCCGCTCTTAGCCGGCGCCTTGGCGCCGGCTAGAAAAGACGAGAATAAAGAGTCGAGCGTCGCGTGCTTGGTGCGCCAGCACGGCACGGGCAGTTCGATTCCGAAAGCCGGCGACGCGCCTTCCGGTGGGTCTTCGTAGTAGCCGACGTCAATCAGTACATCCTCGGCTCCAATTTCCTCCCCCACTTTGACCTAGATGTCAGCATGCGTCACCATCGCCTGATTGACAGCAAGACGCGCCTTTCCATCCTGGGCATACTGTCTACTGTCGCTCCAACTGGCATCCACACGCTGCTTCCCTCATGCCCGTACGCAAGAATCCTCGAAGACTTCCCTGAGGTCACGAGACCCTGCAACTTAAAGCAGCCGCCCAAGCATAGCGTTACCCACCACATCGTCACGCGTGGTCCACCAGTCGCAGCTCGGCCGCGCCGCCTCTTCAGTGAGCGTCTGGCGACTGCTAAACGTGAATTCGAGCACATGCTGGAACTCGGTATTATCCGCCCATCGTCCAGCAACCACGCGTCTCCACTGCATATGGTTCCTAAGAAAAGTGGAGACTGGCGTCCGTGCGGTGATTACCGAGCGCTCAACGCTCAGACTGTCCACGACAGCTATCCCCTACCCCACATCCAGGATTTCACAAGCCACTTGGAAGGGTGCACAATCTTTAGCAAAGTGGACCTTGTCAAAGCGTATCACCAAATCCCCGTCGAGCCTGCCGATATCCCGAAGACGGCCATCACTACACCCTTCGGCTTGTTTGAGTATGTGCGCATGCCCTTTGGGCTACGCAACGCAGCTCAAACATTTCAAAGGTTCATTGCCGAGGTGACGCGCGGCCTTCCTGCTGTATTTGCGTACATCGACGACATCCTAGTCGCGAGTCCTACTCCACAAGATCACGAGCGTCACCTCCGAGAACTCTTTGAACGCCTTCAACAATTTGGCCTGGTTGTCAACGCCCAGAAATGCGTCTTCGGGACGTCCGGGCTCGAGTTCTTGGGGCATCACATCTCGGCGCAGGGAATTCGTCCTTTACCCTCTCACGTTCAAGCCGTGAAGGACTTTCCCGAACCTACCAGCCTCCGCCAGCTTCGTGAGTTCCTGGGCCTGGTGAATTTCTCGCGACGCTTTATACCCCACTGCGCCGAGCTTCTGCATCCACTGACTGAGCTTCTTCGCACAACCAAGAGCTCCTCATCCGCGATTTCCTGGTCTCCCGAAGCTCAAGCCGCTTTCAACGCTGCTAAACAAGCCGTCGCCGACTCGGTGCTTCTCATCCACCCGAGAACCGACGTGCCCACTCGCATCATGGTAGATGCATCCAGCGTTGCAATAGGCGCTGTTCTCCAGCAGAGAATCGACTCCGAGTGGCACCCGCTGGGTTTCTTCTCTCGGAAGCTCCAACCTGCCGAGACGCGCTACAGCGTTTTTGGTCGTGAGCTGCTCGCCATTTACGCCACCATCCAGCACTTCCGGCACTTTTTGGAGGGCCAGTCCTTTCACGTTCTTACGGACCATAAGCCTCTGGCGTACGTTTTCCGTACGAACTCCTCCAAGTACGTTGCACGGGAACTCCGTCAGCTCGCCTATATTTCGGAATTCACGACGGACATTCGGCACATCAAAGGCACCGACAACGAGGCGGCTGACGCGCTTTCACGCATTACCTCCATCGGCAGTGCTGCATCTGCTGTGGACTGGGAACGCCTAGCTCAGGCACAGATTCAAGACCCTGAGCTGCAAGCACTGCGGGACCACCCGGGTTTCCTTCGTCTACATCTTGTGCCTCATCCGTTCGTGCCTGGCTCACTGTGGTGTGACATGTCAGCGGCGGCCCCTCGACCCTTCGTTCCGGCTGGCTTTCGTCGTGCTGTGTTTCACTCGCTCCACGACATCTGCCACCCCAGCATCCGAGCCACGCAGCGCCTCATCACACAGCGGTACGTCTGGCCGAGCATCAACGCTGATGTCCGCCAGTGGGCCCGTTCGTGCCTCGCTTGTCAGACAGCCAAGGTGACCCGCCACACGAAGACCCCAACGCAGCCTTTTTTGCCACCTAGCTGTCGCTTTGACCACGTCCATCTTGATTTGGTCGGACCATTTCCTCCCTCCCGTGACTGCCGGTACATTCTCACAATGATTGACCGCTTCACCCGTTGGCCCGAAGCCGTACCAATTCCGGACATCACGGCAGAAACGGTCGCAAAAGCCTTCGTTTCGACATGGGTTTGCCGTTTCGGCTGCCCGGCATTGTTACCACGGATCGAGGCAGGCAGTTTGAATGCACCTGTTACTGTTCACTTCCCTCAGCCGCTTGCTTGGCACTAAACACTGCCGCACCACAGCATACCATCCCTGTACCAACGGCATCGTTGAGCGGCTCCATCGCCAGCTAAAAAGTGCTCTCACTGCGCGCTTGGATAGAGAGCACTGGGTTGATCACCTGCCTGTAGTGCTTCTTGGCCTGCGTGCCGTCCTTCGTCGCGACCTCGGCTGTTCAACTGCTGAACTTGTCTACGGCGCACCCCTGCGGCTTCCTGGCGATTTGTTCGTCCCTACGGCCTCCTCGCCCCAGCCGCTTGAGTACCTCCAATGCCTGCAGGACTGCATGCAGCACCTGCGACCGGTCCCACCTCGGTCTTCAGACCACCGCATCTTTGTGCATCCCGACCTGGCGTCTTCGACACACGTTTTCCTCAGGCGGGACGCTGTAAAGGCGCCTCTTACCCCCTCCTACGATGGGCCGTACCGTGTCCTTAACAAGACCCACAAGTCCGCCACCATCCTCTTGAATGGCCGCGAAGAAGTCGTCTCGTTGGACCGCCTCAAACCGGCCTACCTCGAGACGCCACCCAACGAACTCCGCGCAGACATCGCAGGCATAAACACTCCACTGCTCGCCCCCAACACCAACGCCCGCCCGCCTCGCCGTCGCGTCACGTTCGACATTCCGTCTGGGCGGGGGGCCCTGTAGCGCCCTCTGGTTGGCGCTCTTAGCCGGCGCCTTGGCGCCGGCTAGAAAAGACGAGAATAAAGAGACGAGCGTCGCGTGCTTGGTGCGCCAGCACGGCACGGGCAGTTCGATTCCGAAAGCCTGCGACGCTGGTACTTCTCTCTTGCGCTGCGCTGCGACCCCGCGGTTCCCGACAGTAGCATACAACTGTCTCTCGAGGAGGAATGAAACTACTCCCAACAAATATTTTTAAGGACCATTTTAAGAGTACGAATTGTACAAAGAAAAAGCCATGATTTTTGTGTGCACTAATGCAAGTTATGCTGGTGTGCGCCTTCAAACAATTTTTTTCTTGCGTGGACAGCAACAGTCTGTATTGATAGTTTCTTCTGCAAAACTGGCACCTCTTTATTACATCAAATAGGGTACAAGCGAAATAATGATAAAAAAGCAGCTTACCTTTTCAATTTCTACTCTGTTAAATGGTTTGAAGCATCTCGCAAAGAAACCGTCAATTCTTCCGTCTTCCACTCCACATGCCTCGTAATATATGGGTGCGACGGTCATCGACATTGAAAATGTCGTATCGACTCCTTTACTTTGAAGGCACCTGACCGCCCGTATAGCCTGTGCCTGCAAATAATGAAGACTGAGCTAGGTAAGTTTGATAAAAAACACAATAAATATAGCGATAAAAAAACGAAATGTTCAACCAGGCTGGAAGTATCGGCAAAGTTTGCTGGTGCGACAGGGCGCTGCAGCCTCAAGGATAATTTCAATATTATTAACAACCATCATGATGTTGGTAAACTCCACTGCAGGTTGTACACCTCTATTATTGCAATTACTCCTAGTCAAAGCTTTTTTATATACTGCCTCCAAGCAGCGATAATCACCATCGATGAAGTTGTCGTTCTTGCATTCCCATCCCTCGGTACTAACTCAAACCCTTCTGGCCCAGTACGCCAGATTTCATATGGTGGTCGACTTCACTTCCTAAAGGGGCAATGGCTAGATCTCAATGCTTCATGAAACGCGCAAGAGGAAAAACATTTGTTAGGTGCACAAAATTGGGATAAACATAAGAGAGCATTCCGGAAGGCGCTGTCTGGGGAATGTGGGAGGCGGCGTTAGCACTGCTAGAAAGTTCAGAGAATGCCACGTAGTTTTACTCGCCTAGGTTACTTTTTACCCGCGGTTTTCAGCAAATTCGATGTGCTTTTTTACCTATCTAGGCATGAATTTCAAAATGTTTTCTTGCTTGAAAAAGTCACCTGTGTTATTTGTAAGTTTCTTTAAAAGCCATTGAAGTTTGTGGGCTTTTAATGTATAATAAAAAGTACGGATTATTAACAGTTTTCAGTGAACGAGGCAGCCAGATGTTATTCTTCCAATGCGTCGCAGGCAGACCAATGTGTACTTTTTGAGCATGCTCCGTTACACATCTTCCTACAATGGATCTTTATTACAGCTGTGACCAATAAATTTTCCTAACTATTGCTTGCCAATTCGCTTTTCGTGCCTACCCGGCTTGACCCGATCTCCTTTTCAAGTAAACTTCTACCTGACATCACACCACCGGATAAGGTAACACGTAAAATGTAAAGAGAAACATCCTACGCCGGAATTCCAGCCCTGAAATACTCTGTGTGGACGAGGTGTCCCGTAACCAGGAGACTACATTGACGGTCTCCAGTTGTAGATGTATATATATGTGCTCATAAGCACAAACACGTGCATTTAAATTTTTGCCTGTATTCAAGAACAAAAAATGTGCAAAGAGCACGTGGAAATAACTTGAGTGAAAGACGCGAGGAACACTAAAAGCGACGTTTACTAAATCCTGTTCTGAAAAGTGGACTTGCATTCATAAGTGTAGAGTGAAAATCTAATTGACTCTGTTATATACACTCGATCCGGTACACAAGGCGACAGCGCCTGCGAAGCGAGCTCGTTCATACAATCCGTGGGAAATGGCGGGAAGCAAGAAGCCGTAAAAACAAAGCAAGGACGTTCGGATAAACCAAAATTGCACCAAGAGTGCGACTCTACAATACAGGTAGCTCTCAGCTTATCACACTAAGCCACTTCAGCATAGCACTTGGTTGGTGGTGGGGAAAAAGGCAGATATCCAAAATCGGGCGAGCGACGGAGTTTTAAGTAGCAGAGAAAGCACACTGAAGAGATAGGTATGGAAGACAAGTTCTGAGGAAGCTTGTTGGAATCCTTGCAAAATTACGATCGCTGAGACCGTAGCGATGGGTCAGAGGCACAGCACTCGCTTCGTATGTGGGAAGTACTGAGTTTGAATCCGCGTACGCTCGGGCACCCAACGGTTTCTTCAATAGGTACAGTCGTCCCTGGTCGACTGCGGATCCTTGCAAGGAGAACGCACGACTGGAAAGCTGCCTTAACCTTTGCGACGGCCCCTGGACCCTTGTCCGCCTGGCGTGGCCCCCAGCCAAATTGCCGCGTTGCCATTTTGCCGGATTGAAAGAGTTTGGCGGAATGTCCTGTCACAGGCGGTTACCGAGTTGATCGTCCACCGTGGCTGTGAAAGTCCCCATGTGCATTCGTGTGCCTTGCAAGCGCGAGCACTTACCAGCACTCCCCGGAATGTAGCTCTGGGCTTGTGTGGGACTACAACGCTTCGTAACCTCACCCAGCTTGTACGGAAACTCGCCCCTATAGAATAGGACGGGTGCAAAATTGCAGCAACTTTTTTGTAACAGAAAACACCGGAAACAGTACTTTCGACAAGAGAAAATGTTAAGAAATAATATGCTCACTCGGCAGGCAGGAAAGACCCCGTTTTAGTTGTTTTAAATTCTTTTGCTCCTATATTTGCCCCTTGCTTTGCGCGTTGTTAACTCGGTCTGCGCTCCGTTGCCGGTATTTGCTCCGAACTGTGTGTCGCTTGTTTGCAGCACGGACCCGCACAGAATGTATCACCTGCTGCTGTTGATCAAATAGGCGTTATTAATGTTGCAGCTAATAAAAGAGCGGCGGAAACAGGTGCTTTCTGCCTGGCCCATGTTAATGGAGAGGAACTGGGATGGACTTTACTACACTGCGTTAATTAATTCTTTAGTTGGTCTACTTGGACGCCAAAAATTCACGTTGTCCGTCACTCAACGCAAAAAAAAAAATGTCGCAGGTGAGCTTACTCACGAGTGGGTTCCTGGCGCGCGGAAAATAGCTGGGCAAATAATTGGTAAATGTTTAGTGTAGCATGAGAGTGAAGAGAAGGGGGAAATGATGGAATAGGACACCGCGCTTGTGTTTTATCAAGCTCTCTGCCATCCCTTGTCGAATTTGCGAGCTTAATTGGCCAGGAAAAAATAAGGAAGAGCTCGAGTCACGGGAAGGCAGAAATAGGAGGAGGTACGGAAACGACGGCAGATACGCGGCCAATATCTCTATTTTTTGTAACTTGAAAGGGCACACTTCATGCGGTTATGTATTGCTTTATCCGGCATATCCGCTTCGTGCGGCAAAAAGACTACGAATCTTATGTATAACTTCATGACCCCGATGGTCTTCAATTGACTAATCAACTTTGTTGATGCTGGCTTCCCGCGCCAAAACTTCTTCAGCGAGCCATTAGAACCCGTAGAACGGCTTGCAGACACCTTGAAGTTCATGAAGCTGTGCTTTTACTTCTGCTGCGCTTAAATGCGTCGTGACACCGTCATTTTTCAGACTTATTTAGCAGTACTCCAAGCATTGAAATATTGATCGAGAACACAGTATGAGAAACGTGTCTGAACATTCTAATGGGGAAATTTAAGCAGCTTTTCTTATGAGCTGATACGTGTCTCCGCCCCCCCTCCCCCTCATGTGAAGCTGCCATTGTCACTGAAGGCCGGATGACTCATGCCATCTAAAATATTTCTTGTGGTAGCTCACCTGGAATCCAAATTGCGCTGTGCCCGCACGCTTTCTTTAGCATTGCAAACAATTGAAGCGCTCGTTTGCGATTAGCGAAATGCTATGGCATTGATATCTCACTTCAGGTTTGGTTTTTGTGTATAATCACTGTACGAAAGGAATGCCCCATTCACGTTCAGGCCCGCCTATAGCACCCTTTAAGAAAGAAAAATAGACGTCTCTTGGCTATAAAATAAATATCTACGTCACCAACAAAATTTAGCAATTTTCTGTTTTTGACTTTTGCTTGTCGGTTCCAGCTATCTGGCACCCGCAAAAAACTTCAAGCGTATCACTGTGGCCAATCGAGGTGGGTGGAAACAGCCAGAATAAGCATTCATCTGACATTCCACGCACTGTGGGAGCACCTGAAATGGAAGTTCACGAAGGTAGTTTTCGACAACATTGGGACACTGCTACTCTACTATAACTAAGTCCCAGCAGGCGCGCTGATTGGGCATATGTCAACGAGTAATGAGCACGTAATCATATCATAGGCAACAAGCTCTAAAGGCGCACCATCCTATAGGTCTTCAGGCGCTTCCCCTCTGTGATATAACTGGAAACAAAAGAGAGGAGAATGCGCCATCAATCTGACATGATATAAACGGTGCAGTATTAACTATAGTATTTACAGGATAAGATGCTTTCATTGTCACGCCAAAGGTTGCCTTGACCATGCCGTGATTTACGGCGGCTGCTGCGCCGCATAATAACGCGTGCCTTCACTGCATTGAAGAGCACTATTGTTTAGGGTGCCTCACGGACGACTCACCAAGCATTATGGAACAATTTTACACGGTGTGCGGTTAAATACCCCTTACGCGAGACATTTCAATTGAAGCTGCAAGATGCCACTTCCCTGATCCACAAACTTTGTAACATTAACAAGGACTTCATCCACGCCATGCGTAAATATGTGCGATAACCTGCACCCACATCTTTCTTAGTGTCCTTGCGGCAGCAGCTTTTCGGAAGACCGAAACAAGGTGACGTTAGGCCCCAAGTCAATTTTTAAACGACAATCCCGAGCGACAGAAGTTCTATTACCTTTCTTAAAAGTCCATAATTTGATCAGTGTTTTCAAACACATTTGCACAACCATGCGCAGTACCGTCCCCATCATTATTTTTGGCGCTGTTGGCCCTCATTCGGGCTTGCGCCATCAAAATCCAACATCATCATCATCACTTTCGTCCGTCACCTTGTTTTGTTTAATATCTGGTGCAGCATGCTACGCGCATTGCTAGCCTAATGTCGCCAATCTCATTAGAGACCTTTCTTTCTATCTCTATACATTGTGATTAAAACAATTGACGTTTTGAAACTGCGTTTAACAACAGTTTTTAATGATGTATACTTCTTATATTGTTAGCAACATATTGTATTGGATAGCACGCTACTGCTTCTAAGCGGAGCATTTGGGTGGGTGGAAAACTGTCTTTAGCAGCCAATCACCAGCAGATCATACCTACATGGTCAGAATAAGAAATCAGAAATCAGAAAAGGTTTATTGTGCCAAATATAGATAACATGTGCTAGATACACAGAAAGAGGTCCCATAGTCAGAGACTGTAAGGGGACCTCTTGTACAAATGTAGAAGTGAGAATCATTGTGATGTACATGGCAGAGAGGCGGAAACTCATTTATTG
>JABSTR010001977.1:0-46698 GCA_013339765.2 Haemaphysalis longicornis | reverse complement strand
GGTTGACAGCTGCCCGAACCATACATCCTGACAGGCGACCTTAATGCTCACAACACTCTTTGGGGCTCTTCTCGCACGGATGCCCGAGGTCGCCTTATTGAGAAATTCCTTACATCTTCGGGAGCATGCCTTTTCAACAATAAACAGCCTACATACCATAGCATAGGACACAACACATACTCATACTTTGACTTGGCTATTGGCTCCGCAGTTCTCTTTCCTCTCCTCTAGTGGGCTGTGGGCACTGACCCATACGGTAGTGACCACTTTCCCACCTCACTAACATACATAGGTAAAGGCCCATGCAGTCCATCTTCCCATAATAGGTTCAATGAAGCACGAGCTAACTGGAACACATTTACAGAGACATCCAAACTCACCACAACATCCATAGGACACCTACACGTTGAAGAAGCTACCCAACTCCTCACGGCGCACATCCTCGACGCCGCCGAAAAGTCCATTCCCCACGCCTCTGGTGCCCCGCGCAACCAGCGGAGGCCGTGGTGGAATGAGGATTGTAGGCGGGCTCGAGAGGCCCAGGAACAAGGCGGTGGGGTGTCCTTCGTCGGTACCCCCCACGTCGGGTAACCTCATTTTTGTTCAAACGGGCCAAGGCGTTGGAAAACGTGTGCGCCGTGAGCGAAAACAAGAGAGTTGGCACACCTTCTTGACATCCATTAATTCATACATGGACACACACAAAGTCTGGACACGTATACGCAAGCTCAAAGAACACAGACACACAGCCTGCCCCTGGTTAGTACAACAGGTGACACACTGGAAGACCAGGCTAACACGCTTGCACAACACTTCGAACACGTGTCCAGTTCAGCACACTACACGAACACTTTCATGAAACACAAAACATCTGCGGAGAAGAAGTCACTGCGTGATAGCAATAAGTCGCACACTTCTTACAATTCTCCTTTTTCAATTTATGAGCTGAAGGCTGCTTTGACCACATGTAAACCTTCAGCTCCAGGTGCAGATAAGATTACTTACACAATGATACAATTCTTACACTCAGGCACCCTTGAAACACTCCTACACCTATACAACAAAATATGGCTTTCGGGGCACATTCCACGCTCTTGGAGGGAGGCCATAGTAGTAGCTGTCCTAAAGGAAGGGAAGGACCCTTCCTCTCCTGCCAGTTATCGTCCCATTGCCCTGACAAGCTGCCTGTGTAAGCTCTTCGAGAAGATGATAAACAGGAGACTCGTGTACTTCTTAGAGTACAACGTCTTCTCGAGAGCTGCCAGGCAGGCTTCAGGGCGGGGCGATCTACCAACAATCAACTCGTTGCATTAGAGGCGTATATCAAAGATGCTTTCCTCCACAAGCAGTACTGTATTACAGTCTGCTTTGATCTTGAAAAGGCGTACGATACTACTTGGCGGTACGGCATCCTCCAGCGATTTGAAGTCCTTTGGAATGTCGGGTAACATGGTGAATACGCTTGTTAGTTACCTGTCTGAAAGAACGTTTCGTGTGCGAGTTGGAACTGCACTTTCTAGGGTTCATGTGCAGGAAAACGGTGTACCGCAAGGTGGAGTTTTAAGTTGCACTTTGTTTATTGTGAAAATGAATTCTCTTCGGAGAGCATTGCCACCGTCGATTTCATGTTCAATTTATGTAGACGACGTACAATTATCTTTAAGTCTTGTAACTTGTCTGTCCTGCGAGCGCCAAGTGCAGCTTGGTGTGAACAAGCTAGCCGGCTGGGCAGATAGCAACGGTTTTAAATTTAATCCAGGAAAGTGCGCTTGTGTTCTGTTTTCTAAGAGGCGTGGCATTCGGGCCGGATCCAGACATTCGACTCCACGGTGCCTCTATTCCTGTCAAAAAGGAACACAAGTTTTTAGGTATAATCTTTGACGAAAAGCTCACATTCAACCCCCACATAAAACAACTAAAACATAAATGCTTAAAAACAATGAATATCCTGAAGGTTCTGTCGCACATCTCTTTTGGTGCTGACAAAACAACTTCTTTTACGTGTTTTTACCAGCTTGATAGGCTCACGACTGGACTATGGTAGCGTTGTTTATGGGTCAGCCACTAAAACAATCCCTCAGAATGCTGGACCCTGTGCTTCATCTAGGGCTTCCGCTTGTCATGTGGTGCCTTTCGGACTAGTCCAGTCGAAAGTCTGTATGTAGAGGGCAACAAATGGAGCCTAGAATGTCAGCGAACCTACACAGACTTGCTTTATGCTTTTAAAAATCTCATCAATGCCTCACCATCCTTTACATCAGTTTTTTATGACACATCCTTATCTCAACTTCTTACTAATCGTCCATCAGTCTCTGCTCCCTTCGCTTTCAGAGTAAGAGAAGAAGCGTCGCAACTTGATGTCATGTTCTCAGACACCATCAAAACCTCCGCTACTGAACTTCTAGTACCGTGGCAGCTTCGCCCGATATCATGCGATGTATCTTTATAAGTGTCGAGAAAAACAGAGTGCCTAGAAGCGCGATCGTGCAACATTTCTTGTCCCTGCAGCACAAATATAAGTGTGCTGAATTTTACACGGATGCTTCAAAAACTGCCACAACTGTTTCCTGTGCTGCGCATGGTGGCACCTTTAATGTCTGTAGAACTATGAATAGAAATACAAGTATCTTTACGGCAGAGGCCTATGGCATACTTCTTGTAGTTCAACATATTGTTCTAAGTCGAATTCCGAAATCTGTAATTTATACTGATTCTTTAAGTGTTGTGCGTACATTATCCTCACAGAAGTCTAAAAACCATGTGGTCAATGCTCTCATTAGTACTCTTATGTCTGTGCATGCGTTAAACCTTGAGGTGACCGTGTGCTGGGTGCCAGGGCACTCTGGAATTCCAGGTAATGAGACCGCAGACCGAATGGCGGCCGCTGCTGCCCTTACAACTACCGTTGACATAACACAGTACCCTACACCGACCTCAAATCACACATCAGACAACACCTTCGCACAACATGGCAAGCACACTGGAATCAACAGACTGACAACAAACTACACATTATAAAGCCACTCTTGGGAGCATACACCACTGATACTCACAACAGACACAACGAAGTTACCCTGGCTCGATTACGGATAGGCCACACGCATGCAACACATTCCCACCTGCTCACGGGATCTCCTAGACCTCTGTGTAGCAGGTGCGGGGAGGGCCTATCCGTAGTCCACATACTAATAACATGCAAGGCACTTCACACAACACGACACAAACACTTCAGAGAACTCTACAGACAACATATCCCACTAAATCCATCGCTGTTTCTAGGGGACGATGCCAGTGTTTCTATGAAACGTGTGTTTGATTATTTGTCAGATGCTAAGTTTTTAAACCTTATCTCATATCACGCATAATCAAATCTGGCCCTATACACCAGCCATCACCATTACTTTATTGATTTTACTATGTCCGATTTACATGTTTTTATACCTACCTTTTTGTGGTAATCACCTCGCTTCATTATATAACTTCTTTTCTGGCGCTCTTTGCCCTCGTTGGCCTTGCGCCATGAAACACCAACCATCATCATCATCATCCATTCTACATGGTGCGTTTTTCGTCTGCAAATTTGATGGAATGGACATTCGCACTTGTAAAGTTCGCAAAGCCTGGGAATGTGTACATGGCCTGTGAACGTCGCGATTTTCGCATTTGAGAAACACATTCTTATTTGTGCACAGTTCACTGGTACCTTGTTAACTTGCATCTCTCCAGCGGTTTTTTTATAAAGGCTGTCACAAAATCAAATATAAAAACCTAAATAGGTTTCAGTATAATCGTTTTACAAAAACACCAAATTTTATATCTGCAATCAGAATTAAAGACTACATTTGTCCCCCAGGAGCAGCGAGCCGGCGAGAAACTCTGGCAGTGCGGAAGCAGCCAACACACTCGTGACATGTTTGAATGTTGTTTACTCCACATCCAGAGAATGTTGGATGCGCGAGGTCCTCCACTGGCTGCGCGATTGCAGTTCGCACATTGTAAAAGTTTTTTTTTTATTCACCAACAAGTTGTACGAAATACATAACACAAACTGTTGGGCCAATAGCCGAAGCCAGTTTAGGCCCATTACATAATACACAATACAGCAGCAAACAAACAGGTGAGTTAAAAGATACTGATTACAAACAGTGCAGGAAAACCAAATAATAAAAAAAATTGAACATAACAAAGAACCGTGGTTCATGCGATGTTGGATAGGTAGTACCTTTTTAGTGTAAATACAAAGTTATTAGCTGTTTTTTATTTCTATAGGTAAAGTGTTCCAAACTTTTGCTCCGTAATATTGTAGTAGCCGTTGACCATAGGTATTTCGGGTTACAGGCAAGTTTAAATTCACGTTACTTGCATTCCTAGTTTTCCTTGTAGGTAACACAAACAAATTTATTGAAAAAGGATGGAAATGGAGAATAATTTTGTTGACAACTATACAGACCTTCATTTCACCGACAAGCTAGAATGTAGTTATTTGAAGCTCAAAGAATAACGGACGGCTGCGAACACAAGTTAGAAAATGTCATAATACGTAATGCTCGTTTTTGAAGGCCGATGATGGGATCTAAATACGTTTGATATGTGAATGCCCAGGATTCGCAAAAATACTTCAAGTGACAATGAAAGAGTAGTAATAACCTTCATAATTGAGATACTGAAGTACGTTCTACTTCTTAAAAGGGCGAAACAGGACGATGCAAGTTTAGAGGAGATCATTTCTATATGCCCTTTCCAGTTCATATGGCAGTCCAGAGTCGCCTAGATTTTGATTGACTCAACTTGATCCAGCAGACAACGATTAAAATATAGTTTCATGGAGTCTCCAATCAAATTGTCTATGCGGGGAACGGCAAAGCATACACTTCGTTTTCGAACTGTTTAGAGTTAATTTATTACCGTTAAGCCAATTTGACAATCGCAACAACTCATGATTTATCGCACTTACTACATGTTCAGCTGATTTACCACTCACTATAATTGCGGTATCGTCCGCATACATTATAACCTTGGATGATGTCAAATAGGTAGAAAAGGTCGTTAACGTACAGGGAAAATAGCACCCGGACCGAGGACCGAGCCCTGATGGATACCTGTTGATATTTATAATTGTGATGATGAAACATCGGCAACAGAAACATACTGTTTGCGATTGGACAAGTAGCTGGAGAAGAATTCTAGGGTGCGTCCCTGAAACCCATAGTTTTCTAAGATTTCTAAAGAGAATCGAGTGCGTTACGGAGTCGAACGCCTTTTTGAGGTCAGAAAAACCACACCCGCTATTTCGCTGTTATGTAAGGAGGAGTACACTTCTTGAGTTAACGCCATTACAGGAGAGGACGTGGACCTATTTGTAGTAAATCCATGTTGGGCTGACGTTATAATTTTATTATGTTCTATGTATTTTCGTAGACGAACAGGAGATAAGCTTTTCAAAACAGTGTTTATAACGCTCAAGACGGATATTGGCCGATAATGGCCTGGTTCATTACGGTCGACCGCTTTTGAAAACCTGGTGACTCTTGCTACTTTTAGGTTGTCAGGGTATACCCCTTTATATGGCATAATTAAACAGACGAAGTAATTGGGGCCCAAGTACATACAATATTGTCCTTCAGTACACGAACGGTTATACCATCATGACCGGCAGCTTTCCTGTCTGCCAGCCTTGATATCACGTTCACAATTTCAGGATAGTCAATTTCGTCAATTGTAAGGAGCATAACTTCGCATTGCCGCTTGCATCCCATTGCGGTCGAAGGAACCTGGCTAGCTAAGTGCGACCCTATTGTCGTAAAGTATGAATTAAAATTTTCTACGGTACTAGTATCAACTGAGTCTGGAATGACAGATGTTTTAGTGGGTTTGCCTACGACGTTGTTGATAACATCCACATTTTTTTAGCATTGCCTTGCTCTTGCTGCACCTGTGAAGTATAGTATTCTTCTTCCTTTTTCTTATCATATCGACCACTTTATTCCTAACGAGTCGGAATTGCTGCGCACAGAAGTCTTTCTGTTTATGTAGCTTCCATTTACGATACCACGCGTTTTCGTTCTTTTATGGCGTTCAGTATGGGCTTTGTCATCCACGGGCAGAGTGGTTGCTTGTACTTACAGCTATGGTGGGTTGTGCAGCTGGAAATTATGGACGATAAAGAACTAATAAAGTGAAAAAACTCTGTATGCACGTCTTCAGAGAAGATGTCATGGTAGTGCGTGTTTTGAAGCTTACTGCGCAGCTGGGCATAATTGATCCTCGCATACGTTGTAGGTTTCTTGTTATCGGGAGCGGGCCTTATCAGTGCGAAGCAAAGCAAACACAGGGGGCATGGTCGCTCACTGCATTCATCGTAAACGCCAGCAAAGACTGAGTCCATGTTACACAAAATATGGTCAATGGTCGTGGCGGTATTTTTTGTGATTCTGGTAGGCACATTAATCAGGTTATAAAACTATATGACTGCAGAAGTAATGTATAATCAATGTTTTGTCCAGCTGAGGTGTCCAGTGTTAAAGTCACCTGTAATTAGTACAGGATGCTTATTGCCGAAGCTCAAAACGTTTAGAATATTCTCCATTCTGTCAAGGAAGAGCGGCACGCTAGAACTAGGAGTCGATATACGACGCCTACAACTCTTTCAGATGTTAGTGTTTACGAATAGGGTTTCTGAGACATCGTCAATAGCCGATACATCTTGTCTAACATTATACAGCACAGAAGACTTGATAAGAAGTGCTACAAACCACCACCACGCGATGATGTATCCTACAAGATACAGGAAATTACACCCATGGAAAGAAATATGCTCCCCGTTCTTCAAACATGTTTCGGATAAAGCAACAACATCGAAGCTAAACTGGTGCCTGCTCAGAAAACTTAACAGCAAGTTCTCGTTTTTTCCGCAGACTTCGAATATTAGAGTGAACGACGGAAAAATAATGAATGCTTGGAAAACTCTTGGTTAACCTGGCTACACGTAAGGCCATATGAAGCTAGATGTGGTACCACAAAGAAGTTGCAGACATTTAGTTTACTTAGCCAGGTCCTCCTCAGTCGCTACGTGCAGACCCCGAGAATTCTCGGTCTTCCTCATCAGGAATTTTGCCTTGGGAGACCCAAGCAAATTTCCAATTCATTTCTCTTTTGTTCTGCACCGCCTTACCAAGGAGCATCTTATTCTCTGGGCACAAATGTTCGTTCACATACCCTGGCTCGTTGCCTTCGTACCCGAGCGTAGATGCCAGAGCCTCTGCTTACGTGCCTTCTGTAGAATTTAATCTCTTTTGGTCCTCGAGATGAATTTCACAACAATGTTTTCATGGTCGTTTTTTTAGTTGAAACGCGGTGAATCGTATCGATGTCTTCTGGACAAAGCCTAGCTTTTAACGTAGTAGCAATCGTTGCCCATTACGTCAACCAATGACTCTTCGGCAGAGTCATTACGTCAACCAATCTCCAGGTTGTTACGCCTGCTGTATTGTTTCAGTTCCACGATTTCTCTGCGCATGTCCTGGACTTGCTGCTGCAGCAGCTTCGCTTCGGCCTCTTTTACTTTTTGCTGTCCCTTTACCACAGAAAGTTCCGCGCATGTTTTTTTTGACGTCAGTCTGTAATTGTTCGAAGGTCTTATTCATGAATTCCATGGATTTTTTTACCTCCTGAATTTCATCTAGAGAAGTTTTGTTGTTATCCGCAATACCCTTGATATCGTTTCGAATGCCAGTGGTAACCTTTTCGATCCCTAGCGCCAATTCACGAGAGCCTTGGAGAGTTCCTTAATGTTCGAAGGTCGAAGGGGGTTTGTCAGCGAGCGCTTGGCCAAGGGTTGTCAAAGGGTTTGTCGGCGGATCCATAGACACTACTAGTGAAAACAAGTGAGCAAAACAAGCGAAACAAAACAAACGAAACAAACGAAGCGATCCAGGAGGCCCTGGCTTAGTTACAGAAATAATATATGTGAAAGCCATACTGCAGTAGGGAAAGCACACGCTTAGTGCCACCGAGGTGCTTGCGCTGCCTGGATCGCTCCGTTATGTGCTGTTGTGGAGCTGCGTCGGTCCTTATATACTGCGACGCGATGCGCCGATCACACAGGACCGTGACGATGTGCGCAGGCGATGCCTCCTCAACTCGCCCACTGCTGCAAGGAATCGTTGCGCTGTCGAAGTGAACCACCGGTGATTCGCGCAGCCAGTAGATGCCGACAAGCAGACCAGCCACGCACAGATGGAAATCTTCTGCCGCAGTGTAGGACGAGGATGGGCCTGCAGTAGGGAAAGCACATGCTTAGTGCCACCGAGGTGTTTGCGGCTGCCTGGATCGCTCCGTTATGTGCTGTGTGGAGCTGCGTCGGTCCTTATATACTGCTACGCGATGCGCCGATCAGCACAGGGCCGTGACGATGTGCGCAGGCGATGCCTCCTCAACTCGCCCACTGCTGCAGGAATCGTTGCGCTGTCGAAGTGAACCACCGGTGATCCGCGCAGCCAGTAGATGCCGACAAGCAGACCAGCCACGCACAGATGGAAATCTTCTGCCGCAGTGTAGGACGAGGATGGGCCTGCAGTAGGGAAAGCACATGCTTAGTGCCACCGAGGTGTTTGCGGCTGCCTGGATCGCTCCGTTATGTGCTGTGTGGAGCTGCGTCGGTCCTTATATACTGCGACGCGATGCGCCGATCAGCACAGGGCCGTGACGATGTGCGCAGGCGATGCCTCCTCAACTCGCCCACTGCTGCAGGAATCGTTGCGCTGTCGAAGTGAACCACCGGTGATCCGCGCAGCCAGTAGATGCCGACAAGCAGACCAGCCATGCACAGATGGAAATCTTCTGCCGCAGTGTAGGACGAGGATGGGCCTGCAGTAGGGAAAGCACACGCTTAGTGCCACCGAGGTGTTTGTGGCTGCCTGGATCGCTCCGTTATGTGATTTTAAATATGTTCTAGGCTGTATTTTCAGGGGCGGAACAGGGTAAATGGGTTTGGGAGCAGTTCTGGGAGCAGGAAAAAGTGCCTTTTGTAGCAGGCTGGGAGCAGCTAGAGAGGCTGTTTGGTGAAGGCTTGGAGCAGTGAGGAATGCAATTTGGAGCAGATGTACAACACTTCACAGCATTATAGTGCCTCCCCAATCTCCCTGCTGGCCACTGTGCCAGCCCCATTAAAGTTACATTTTATCGATTTACTAATCAAGCGCTCTACTGTGCACTAAAACTACTCCTACCCCAGAACACTGGTCTTGTAGTATATCTGGAGATTTACAACCTGAGGAGTTATCTACCTTCAGCCCCAGTGAACATGCCTCATCATCACTGTGCAAAGTTCAAACCTCACGTGCAGAGCCAAAGGGGATCAGACAACAGGCTTTGCTTCGTGTCCGTTAAACGGCAGATTTTAGCACAATTATTGTGGCATTCCCTAAAACGATGTGATTGCTTGCATTTTTCTGTCAAACAGTGGTTTTAGTGCATGCGATGCTGAACATAGTTTTGCCTTCGCCCGTCAAAAGATGGCGTAAACTATGTCATAGAGCGTGTTAGAAGGCATGGTTAATGTTGGACCATCCCCCAACAAGGAAAACAGGACTTATTGTTAACAAAAGCGTCTCGTATCACTGTTTCAAGACGCACAAGGTGGTTAGATGTAGACCGAAACTGACGCAAAGCTCATTGAAACCTATCTAGGTAAATTGAATGTTCAAGAAAAAAGACCAATCTAAAATTTATGAACCGCTAGAATGTCTTGCACAGATTAACGTTAGGGATTGGTAGCTTGATGGCCAGTCTGGTGGTTTGTTGTCTTTCAGTAACGGAATTACGACAGCCTTTTTCCGTGCTGTAGGCAGCCTACCACTTTCACCCTAATGGCTAACAGGTATTTCTCCTCTCTGAAGCACGGGCACTTCACGGAGTATGCGGGGTGCTCACCGCTGCAATTCGCACACTTCAGATCTTCATCGCAGGCATCATTTCCATGTTCAGTGCTAGCACACAGTGGACAGGTCGGCACTTGTCACACAGCAGCTGCGGCGGATGGCGCGTTTTTCGCTCGTCCTAAGCGCAATCTACTGTTTTTGCAGAATTCCCTGTTCTGTGACCACTGCGACTACCATCTGCGCACAAGCCGGGCCAAGCAAAAGTGGATCGACGCCTGGACGACTAGCGACACCTGACCGGGGCTCGCTTAAGTGACCTGTCGGCGGTGGACCACGCTTAAAAAGTCTGAACGCACCGAGATCCAGCGCACTCGTCACACAGCAGCTGCGGCGGACGGCGCGTTTTTCGCTCGTCCTAAGCCCAATCTACTGTTTTTGCAGGTTAGTAACTTTCTGCCCTGTAGTTGGCAATTGTGTGTCTACGTCCGCTGCTGCTGCTGTGCTGGGTGTTTAACATGGACAATTGCTTGGTGTGTCATGAGAATGTTCCCGTTGATGGCAAGTTTGTTCAGTGTACCTTCTGTCGGTATTCCTATCATCTTGGCAAGTGCTCTGGCGTAACGCCAGCCTGTTTTCGTAGTAAGGGCGACTCCCTTAGGTCTTCGTGGGCTTGCTCAACGTGCGAGGCACCGCGTAAAAAGAGTGGCATGGCTACTGAGCCTGGAGCGTCTCTTGCGGATAGTACCGATAGAAAACTGCAAGAGTTGAACGATAAGTTTGCGCTGCTCCTCCCCCTTGTCGCGAAGGTCGACGCATTGTCGGAGGTGATGAAGAAAATTATTGACATCGAAAAAGCCGTCGCTCATGTGTCTGATCAGTATGATACAATTCTAGCAAAACTCGACAAGCATGACAACGATGTTACCGCGCTTAAGAAAAGGGTTGATTGTATCGAATCGGGCTCCTCATCTCAGGTCAGACAAATGAGAGTCCAGCTCAACGAACTTGAGCAATACAGTCGTCGACATAACATTGGGGTTCGGAGAATTGTTGAAGAACAGCATGAAAATTTTCTGGAAAAAATGAACGATTTGGCATGCAAACTGGAACTACCGGAGCTTGCAGAATCAGATCTTGACGCCCTGCATCGCTTACCGTCTCGTCCTGGCAAAGAACCTGTGGTCATTGCCCGTTTCGCTTCAATCCCTTTAAGGAAAGCTGGATAAAAAAGCGCTCTGCACTGAAGATAGCCGCCCCGTTAATACAGATAATAGACAACCTTACGCCCATGAACAAGCACCTTCTGTGGCTCGCAACAAACAAAGGGACAGAGATGGGTTATCGGTTTGTCTGGCAGAAAAACGGTCGAGTGATGGCACGAAAGTTCAATGGTGATAACGCCATTCACATTCGTGACGAAACTGACCTAGAAAAAATGACGTAAGAAGCTTCCTGTAGGCTTTCACGCAGCCTAAAACTTGTCATGGCCACCGTTAAATAGTACCAGCATTATGACGCTGACTCTCTTTCTTCTGTCACGTCAAATAGTTCTAATTTTTTTTCCTTTTATCACTTGAACGCTCGTAGCCTAAAAACGAAAGACGTCTTAAATATTTTCCTGTCCTCCATAAAAATGACTTCGATGTTCTAGCATTCAGTGAAACATGGTTTTCGAACTGTGGTGAGGCTGTTCAACTTGAAGGGTACAAGTCTGAGTCATTATTCAGGAAAGACAAACGGGGCGGAGGCGTCGCTCTCTACATTAAGAACACATTTGTTTATGATGTAATTCCACAATACACTACTGTGAACCCTAACTTTGAATCACTTTTTATGAAAACCAGCCAATTTGTCGTTGGCGTTATCTACAGACCTCCCTCGGGATTCCTTGAAGAATTTTATCGCTTCTTCGAAGTAATGTTGGAAGGCTTATCAGCGTTAAAAAGAAGTGTTGTGATATTAGGTGACTTCAACATTAACCTTCTGCTTTTGTCCAATTCTACTAGTCAATTCCTGAAATGGCGCTTTCTTATGGTTTTTCAAACGTTATTAAGGCACCTACCCGTGTTACAGAACATAGCGAAACATTAATTGATCTATGTTTAACCAATAAAGTGAAAGTCAAACAAAATCAGGAACAATAACAAGCGATTTGAGTGATCACCTATCCATATTTTGTTTCATTCCGAAAACCTCGCCCTTCGTTGCCAAATCCATAAACGCATGTCTACCGATTCGTGTAATGGAGGACTCCAACATTCAGTATTTCCGTCACTTGGTTGCAAATGTTAACTGGTCGGAACTATCATCCGAAAGCGATCCAAATCTAATTGTACAATGTATTTCTGGAGAAGGTAATAGAACTTTACGACCGTGCATTCCCGAAGAAAAACAATTAAAGTAAATAAAAGAGCGAAAAAGCCTTGGATAACTGGAGAGCTGTTAAAAAGAATCAAAGAACGTAATCTACTGTTTCATAAGTTTATTATGTCTAGGGATGTTGAAATCTTCAAAAAGTATAAAAAAATTCGAAATAAACTAGGATCTGACATAAAGAAGTCGCGCATTAATTACTACACCAACAAATTTTCTGATATCATGTATGATCCGCAAAAAACATGGCGTATGCTTAAGAATTTATTAGGTAAATCGCGAACCGTTTTACCGGATGCAATGACAGTTTCTGGGCGAACCGTTAGAGGCAAAGCTCTTTCAGATGAATTTAATAGGCACTTTCTGCTTTCTGGAGCACCACCAATACAGAGCACTGGAGGTTTTGAAGATTATGTTTCTTGCAACCTTTCTAATTCGCTGTTCCTTTATCCTGCTTCTCCCGAAGAAATTGTGACGTTAATTAGGAATATTAAAACAAATTCGTGTGGGTTTGACGACATTAGCGCAAAGCCAATTAAAGCTGTGTCTGACCTCCTTGCTGGCGTACTATGTCATATAACCAATTTAGTTCTCTCCTCTGGTATTTTTCCTGATAAAATGAAGATTGCAAAAGTGTGTGTTTTGTTTAAAGGAGGCAGCGTTGACTGCTTCAGCAATTACCGGCCGATATCTATTCTCCCACTATTCTCAAAAATAGTGGAAAAAGTAATTAATGTGCGATTAGCAAATCATTTAAACAAAGATGCATTGATATCTCCACATCAATATGGATTTCAAAAGGGCAAATCCACAGAAAGTGCATTACTTAATGTTAAAGATAAAATAGCAACAAACCTAGAAAACCGTCTTTACACTCTGGGTATCTTTTTAGATTTTAGCAAAGCATTTGATTCCCTTAAGCACGACATACTTTTAGCAAAATTACCTCACTATGGCATACGAGGCATCTCTCTTGATCTGATACAAAACTTCTTAACAGGCCGTTCTCAATGTTTTTATTACAACGAAAAATCTGACCTAAATAAAATTTTATTCGGTGTACCACAAGGATCTATTTTAGGTCCAGTTTATTTTTACTCTTATGTTAATGATATAACAGCTATTGTTTGGTACCCAAGACATTGTTCTGTATGCGATGATACAACGGTTGTTTTTTTCAGCGGATGATATACCGTCTCTTATAAGTACAGCTAACCTGTGGCTTCAAAACTTGTTCAAAACTGGCTCTATGCAAACCAGCTTAAACTGAATACCAATAAAACAAAATATATTGTTTTCATCTATTAACAAACCAGTTTACATTAACGACAATGTGACCTTTCGTACACAGGTAGTCGAACGCGTTCCTGAAACACAAATTCCTCGGTGTGCAATTTCACGAAAACCTCAAATGGACATCCCATGTAAATAATGTACGGCATAAGATCGCATATTCGATGGGTTTATTGAACACGCCTTCGTTCACTGCTACCTGAGCATCTAAGACGCCAACTCCAATACAATTCAATCGCGCATAGACTTACTTTCTATTAGTATCTGGGGCAACTCATCGAAATACAACATTGACAGTCTGCACATCATGCAGAAAAAAGGAATCCGATTCATCTCAAACCTAGCTAGGTATGAACATACAGTCTCCTTATTTCAGGCAGCTTCGGATCCTTCCAATTCACTACCTGTACAAATTACGACTCTCAGAAATTGTGTTCTCTGAAATAAAACGTGACCGTGATTTATTCTTCTCAATTTATGTCGATGCTGAATGTCGCTATAATTTAAGGCATAATAGTTTTAAAACACCGCGAACGAGAACTAAATATGGCGAACAAATTTTATCTTGGCAGATTCTAATCTTCTCAACCAGCACCAGAATGTAATCGACGTTATAGATAAATCCCCATCCATGCGTGTACTTAGAAAACAATTAAATATTATGTTTTTGCAGTATATATGACACTTCCCCGTTACGTTATCAACTGTATCCCTGTATGTCATGTTTTTTCACAAGTTAGGTATGTAGAGTATATGAAACCTTTATTTCTGCTGTATAGGTTGTTGTTGTTACTAGGCCTTTTTGTGTTGTTGTTTGTTACCATGATCCTCCTTCTTTGTATCAGATAATAAGCCATTTATTTTTAGTATCTAAGCTGTTTTCACTTTTATTATATTGTATAATTTGAACGGCAGTGATGTTGCTGTGTTTCGTGTGCAGCTGCCCTACGGGCCCAGTCAGGCGATCACGTCGTCACACAGCTGCGTGACGTTGTGATGTATCGCCTTTCGCCCACAGGCCGCTGCATTGTGCTTCACTGTTGTTGTTGTCGAACAAATTGAATTGAACTGAAGAAACTTCAAACTTCTGCCGCATGACTGCTGTGTGTGCCCATACCTCTGGCAGCGGAAGCAGCGCCTGTGGTTTTACGTACGGTCTGACGCCTACATTGTCGGGTAAAGTGGTGGATATGAAGGTTAGAACCAAGTGTTTCATAGCCATTTATAGCATTCGTTTGTTCTTCTTTAAAGCCATCCCGAATCTCATCTTCCGACACATCAATCAAGCCTTGCCGACACTACCACCAGCATAGCATTTATGGTGCGGGGGGTGGGGGGGGCGCAGTTACGCGAACCTTGTCTGTTGCTAGCGGTTTCAGTGGCAGTGGGACATCTGATTTAAATTTCACTTGGACCTCTACAAGGAGATCCCCGGTGGAAAGCTTTTTAACGCTGTATCTCGGTTCAAGTAGATTGTTCAGCTCTTTGGCCACCGCAAGTGGCGACACAATCCTCAGGGGCTTCTGAGGGTCATCAGGTTGCATGACCAGAAATTTCAGGAAGGTCTTCTCAGGTTGGTCGAGCTTTGCAAGGCATTAACTTTGGTGTGCCGTCATTTAGGAGGGCGATAAGATTAGAGAATTATCTTTTTTTTCTTGAGAAGTCAACTAATGGCTTCGCATTAATAACTTGCAGAAGACGGCGCGCTGAAGCCCTCGATCATTACAGCCACTGTGAAACAGCAAAAATTTCACACAGACTTGTATCCTGTCTCCTACGCTGGGGCTCTTCTATTTAGTCTTGGACTCACCACAGACTCTTAGGGAAGCAATCCAGCCTTCTTTCTTTCCATATTCTTTATAATGTGGAGAATCCTCAACTTTGTGCGGATTATGCACAGTGAGCTGGAAACTAAATCAAGCAGAGCCCCTGTTTCCTCACAAAGTCCATGTCCACCGAAATTAGCAATACCCTAAACAAAATCTTCAATAAACACTACGTTTTAAACATGGCTTTTCTTCGTCATACTCGTCGTCAGAACTCTCATAGTCCTCGTAATATTTACATTTGTCCCTGTACAAGCCGTTCCCTTTGTCTTCACAATTGTAATAGTCTTTGCAATATTTCTGTTTCTGTAGAAGCCGTTCCCGCCTCCGTGGCCATTGCTGTCCCCATTGTGATAGCCCCCCGATGAGCCATGGCAGCCCCAACCATTAACATAGAGGCACTACCTAGAGCCGGCGCCCTGAAGGTACCCCCCTATGTAAATCTGCTCCTTGGGGTCACTGTTGTTGCCATTGGCAGACTGTCCACGGACTTGGAGGAGCCATTGACACTCGGCCTTGTGTCCGTGGTGTACTTGCTGTACGGCGACTCCAACAGCTGGTGCTCTGCAGCTAACGTTTGCTTGTTTATTCCACCCACTCGTGAGAATCACTGCTGTCATCCGAGTCACCCGCCATCACACACCCGTTGGGGACACGAGCCGGTGCCTGTGGCGCCGCGTTTGAGGGAGGCACAACAAGCCGCACTGGAGACTGCTCCGCCCCGACGACGACACCAACGGCACCCGCTGGAGACACTGCATCACCGCCTCTCGCACAGTCACAAGAAAGCTCAGTTTCGATGGCAGTGACGACCTTGATGTGTCCTTCGGCAAGAAAGGGCCACAGCTGCTGCTGCCACCGCTCGTGGAGCCACAGGCACTGTCATTGTCTTCAAGACACTGCCAGGTCGCGTCTTGGGTGGTAGCCTGGGTGGGGGCTTTTTTAGCCGCTGCGAAGTGCTTTTCTCTGCGGCCACGGAGAGGGGTCCATGTCATTTGAAAATTGTCGGCTGAGTACAAATACTTGGGGATCACTATTTCCTCTCACCTAAGTTGGACTGCACACGTAAAAAATATAACAAAAATGGCCTTCAACAAGCTATGTCATTTAAAACGCATCTTCAACCACGCGACCTACAAAGCAAAACTGCTTGCATATGTCACGCTTGTCAGGCCAATGCTTGAGTATGCGAACATAATGTGGTTCCCCCACACAAACAAAAACAGCCCCACTTAGAGTAGCGGAAGGCTGTCTGCTCCATTTTTACGGATACAGAAGCTCCGTTACTCGTTCAAAGCTTCACCGCTTCAAGTTTTTGTGTCAGCTGACACAACGAAAGTTGAGAATAGGTTCCAATCCTTTCTTACATTTATTTGTGCAAGGGAAAAATGACACAAACACACGTTAGCTATCGAGGAATATGTTTGTAACAACAATGTCGTCTATTATTCTTTTTTTCCACACGCTATAATAAAATGGAACGTACTAGATGATTCCTTGAGAGAACAGTCAACACTTGAGCACCTTGGTGAGTACTTGTTTTCATGAACAAGTATGCGACCCCTTCCTGTAAGTGCCGAGACTATATTGCGTGCCAAATGTTAGCTCTTTTCACATTTAGTTCTCTTCTTGTTTCTGTGTTAATCTGTTGCATCTCACAAGTAAACTGAATGGGATCGCCCTCGTCCTCCTCTCGCCAACATCGTGTGATTCTTAGTTCCTATGTTCTGCATGCGATTGGTGCAATCCACTTATTTGTTGTTGTTTGAAATGACGCTGGATTACTGTTATGTCCCTCCTGTGATATTCTCTTCAAGGATTGAGAGCATTTTCAAATAAAAAAATGTCCTTGTCAATTGACATTTGTTCAGTAGATGAAGCTTACTGTGCTGGTGCTACAAATGATTTCTCTGAGGCTGCAGAAATTCTTCTACCACATTGCTCACGATTGTCTTCAACTTGTTTTCATGGTTCCTCCACAGCCTGAAAAAGAAAACAAGTTTACCAAAGGTGTCACACAGGTGTCGGTGTCTAACCCAAGCTGCGCTTTACCTGATTGCATTTCAGTACTACTGATCTGATGTTGAGTAATTTATTAACCTTGCAGATGCCACACATTTTCTCCACTATTATTCTGCGTGCGATATGGTCAAGTCTCAACAGGCGACTTACCTCCTATCGAATCCCGGCATGGAGAAGACCTCAATGTAGTAGGTGATTTTGATGTCTCCTCTGCTGCAGATGGTGGTCACAGAATGCTCTAAGTAAAATGTGATCATTTGCATTGATTCACCGGGGGGGGGGAGACACCTGGAAGAAGAACATAATGTTGCAGTGACAATAGAAACAGCTTGCGAGTTGATGTGCTAATAAATTAAATTGCACGTGCTGCTGCAAATTTTGCAAAGCAGCTTGTGAGCAGACGTGGTAATAAATTAGGATAGATACCTTTGTTGGCAGGTGACTGGTTCAGTGGCCTGATGATGATGATGTTAGGTTTTCTTGGCGCAAGGGCATCAAGACCAAAGAGCGCCCGTACTATGGTGAGGATTATTCAAGTGAGAATATAAAGTACAGAATATATAATAAAAGGTATCTCAAATTTCTGTAAAAAAAGAATTGGTGTAGAGGGCCAAGAAAAACATTTGTCACTATGACAGGCATTTTCTATGTGCACCCCTTGCCAACCGTCTTGCGGTAGCAATGAGTGGCCCTAGCGGGTTCTAACGTGCGATGGTGGCTCGGCTCACGGGTGATATGACACATACCTTAAAAAATCTACGTCTGGGAGGTACTTAAAAACACGGTTAACAGAAAAGTGGCTCGTCTGATAAAAACAGCAATGGGTGTTGAGGGATCATGCGTGTGTACAATTCTGGAAAATGAATCCTTCTTTGCGGTTCAAGTAGCTTGCATTCTACCAGTACGTGAATGACTGATAGCGACCCTCCACACCTCAAGCAGCGTGGCGGTTCTGTTCCTTTCAATAGGTACGCATGTGTAGCACGGGTATGGCCAATGCGCAGTCTACAGGAGAGTAAAATCTGTGATCCTGTCTCGTTTTCTCACGGATCGATCTACCTAACTTGGGTTTTACCATGTGCAATTTGTTTGCTGTTTGCCCATTCCGATCTTCCTGCCATTGGTCGCGCAGCCTCTTACGTACGTACGCTTTAAGATCCTCGTACGGGACGCTTTGAATATCTAGGTCACTCCGAAGAGCTGCAGTACAGCATTCCTGTCTGCTTGCTCATTTCCGGCTATGCCGCAGTGACCTGGGACCCAACAGACTGTGACTTCAAGTTTTTGCTTGTGGGCTGAGCACAGTAGTTTTAGCAATTGATTAAAGACTGGATTTTTTGTAACTTTTCTGACGCTAAAGCCTGCACAGCACTTGAGAATCAGTGAATATCACTGACTTTTGACATTGTTCTCAATAATATATTCTACGGCCAATACAAGGCTGTGTGTTTCAGCAGTGAATATAGATGTGGCTTCAGGCATAGTCTTTGACGTGGAAAAGTTTGGACCATGTGCAGCACATGATACTGCACCAGCTGACTTCGAAGCATCTGTGTAGAATTCAGATGCTCTGTACTTGTTCTGCAAAAACAAAAAATGCCGCATAATTAATTCCTTTGGAGCGGTTCTTTTGTCAATCTTCATAAAAAGAGATCATAAGAGATAGGGCAGAGATCCCATGGAGGGACAAAGTCAGCAAAGCTGGTTTTCTGAGCGTCAGTGAAGGATATTCCGAGGCCTGTGGCCAGTGCCCTCACCGACAGAAGGAATGGCTCAGCCATGGCAGGTCGCTTTTCAAAAAGCTTGATTGCCTGGTTACCTAGAGTGCTGTTCGGGTGTCCGGTCAAGGATGTCACTTTTAGAGCATAATTCAACCCAGTTTACTTCCGCTGTGTTTCAAGAGACCACTGATTGGCTTCCACATACAGGCTTAAAAGAGGGCTTGTTCGGAAAGCGCCTGTAGCCAGACGAAGGCCAAGATGGTAGACAGGGTCTAACATCTTAGTGCTGTTCTCGCGGCAGATTGATAAACAAGACACCCGTAGTCGATGCAGGACCTCACAAGGCTATTGAATAAGGCCAATAGGCACTTTGTGTCAGTACCACCCCAAGACTGGTGTGAGAGGACTTCCAGGATCCTGACTGTATCCAAACATTTAACTTTAAGGCGTTTGAGGTGTGCAATGAATGAAAGTTTGTCATCAACACAACCCCAAGGAACTTGTGTGCCTTTTTTACTGCTACGGGTGTTTCATTGAGTTAATAACAGGATCTGGGCGGATACCACGCTGCCTAGAGAAGACCACACACGTGCTTTTTTTCTGGGTTAAAACAGAAGCCATTCTCATCTGCCCATTTTGTAAGTTCGTTTGCAGCTAGTTGGATTTGCCTCTCACAAATGGACATATTACATAATTTAAACGCAATGTGCACATCATCAACATATAGCGAGTAGGATATGGAGCGAGGCAGTGCAGTTCCTAAGGAATTCATTTTAACAATAAAAAGGGTGTAGATGAGCACACCACCCTGCGGCACTCCATTTTCTTGGACGAACATCTTCGAGAGGACATTTACAACCCTAACCTGAAAGGTGCGCTCCGAAAGGTAATCTTTCAAATAGTTCAGCATGTTTCCACAAACTCCAAGGCGGCGCAGATCATAAAGAATACCGTAACGCCAGGCTGTGTCGGTAAGCTTTTTGGAGGTCAAAGAAAACTGATAACAATGCTGCTTATGAACAAATGCATCCCTGATGTAGGATTCAATAGCCACTAGGTGGTCTGCTGTAGATCTACCAGAGCGAAAACCCGCCTGGCGATTGTCTATAATACCATGGTACTCAAGAAAAAAGATGAGGCGACGGTTAATCATTTTTTCGAAGACCTTGCATAAGCAACTGGTTAAAGCGACCGGTCTGAAAACTAGTTGCAAGTGATGGATCTTCCCCTCCTTTAGAATCGGCACCACAATAGCTTCTTTACACACTTGGAAATTGCCCTGCACGCCAGATCTTGTTAAACAACAGTAAGAGCGCTTCTAAGCGTGTCGTCGGGCAGGTGCTTAATCATAGTGTATGTTATTCGGTCTCGACCTGGTGATGATTTACCACAAGTAGTGAGCGCCACTTTAAGCTCCTGCATAGTGAAGGGGCATTATACCCTACCTCATACTGCCATTTGTCACGTACAATCTTCCGTTCCTCTGCATTCTTGTGTCTCAGGAAGTTATTTGAATAGTGAGCTGAGCTTGATACATACTCAAAAAGCTTGCCTAGGGCATTCGCTTGGTCTTGTAAAGTGTCTCCACTTGTGCTGACCAAAGGGTGCGTAGGAGTGCTACTTCCTCGGAGTGCTTTAATACTCCTCCATACTTTCCGCGTGTCAGTATATGATGTGATTGATGAACACAAAACGATTCCAGCTTTCTCTTTTCGCAATGCGCCGAGTCCGTCTGCCATTGGCCTTTGCCCGCTTGAAAAGTACCAAGTTTTCAGTCGTTGGGCACCTACGCAAGACACCCCATGCCGTATTCTGTTCCTTACGGGCCTGCCTGCAATCATCATTCCACCAAGGTTTTGGCTTAGCAACGCTACTAGAAAAAGTCTGGGGAATGGACTTCAGCGCAGCTTCAATTATATGGGTGGTCAGAGTCTTAGCAGCTTCATCAATACCAAGCTTGTCTATAAGTGCATAGTGACACTCAGAGAGCTCTTTGAATTTTTTCCAGTCTGCAGCCTCCTCCTTGAACTTTTGTGGGCATGGAGTGTTGTCTTGTTTATTGTGTAAAAGCTTGAGGCTACTGGAAAGTGGTCACTTCCGTACAGGCTATTAATGGCCTTCCACTGGAGTGCTGGAAACAGAACTGGAGAGGCTATGGCGAGATCTATGCAGGAGTACGTGGCATGTGTTGTGTTATAATATGTTGGGTCTTTCTTGTTAAGTATGCACGCTCCAGATGATAGCAGAAACTTTTCAACGGGGCGTCCTTTAACATCCGTGGGTGCAGAACCCCAGAGTGGGTGGTGAGCATTACAATCCCCAACTAGCAGATACGGCTCTGGCAGCTGATCAACTAATGTTTCAAACTCCATACTTGAGAGCCTGTGGTCTGGAGGTATGTACAGTGAGCATACTGTTACCAGTTTATTAAAGATAATGGCTCGTATGGCTACAGCCTCTAAACTGGTCTGTAGTGGTACGAACTGGCATGCCACTGGTTCAGTGGCCTACCGGGATGATAAGGGGAAGGAAATGATCACATTATGCCCGCCCGGCTCGTGGTGTCGACCTCGCGTGCGAAATTCATGAGTGAATGCAGGCTACGGTTGACAATGATGTATTGTGGTGGCATTATCCAATGCGCGAGTGATGGGACTTCGGTGCAATGATGCACTCGAACAGCCTAGAGATTAGGAAACTCCCACACAAGGTGCCTCATACATACTAGTGTTAACTCCAAAGTCCCATATTTGGCAGAAAACTGCATGGCTGAACTGAATGTGGCTTGGATACTGTCATCTCTAGGTAAGAGCATGGTACGAGAGTGGGCCTCCCGTGCGAACAAAGGAAGCATCAGGGCCTCGCTCAATGCTCATAGGCTCTGGGGTCACGCACTGTACGAGATGAGTTCTAAAACCTGATGTCTGCAAGATCATTTAAAAGACTTTTGTTTGTGAACATATGTTCATCTCCTAAAAAACAGTGAAGGCTGTAGCAGAATGTTGTAGCGATAGATTGTAGGAAAGTGCCCTTTTCTGGCCTTCTTGTACGATGTGCGCTCAATTAATAAATGGAGGACGGAGAGCCGTTCCTGACAGTTGTCACAGAATTGTGGGAGTGTGCCATTCAATATACATGCGTGTGTAGCGTAGGTCTGGAAATCAAGACTTTGACGAATATGTTTTCTTTTTCTGTTTTGTATCTTGCCAGGTGTGGTTTTATTGAGTGGAGTTTGTTATTGTTATCTGTGTGTGTCTCATGTGTGCTGCCAGGATTTACCAATTCCTCTTCGGATTACTGATTTAAAATCGAGGTAAGGGACCTGTGGAATGTCAACACCAGTACAGAGGGCTGCCACAGTGGCATTCTGGTCAGCAATTTCATTTCCCAAAATGGCACTGCGTCGAGGGATCCAGCAAACAAGTATTTTAGCTTTGACTTATAGGCAGTCATAAGAGCATTAAAAAGGCGATTTAGGACAGCATTGTTTGCGCATTCAAAGGAATCTAATGCTGTAACAACACTTAAGGAGTCTGTATAGATGACTGGTTCTTGTATTTTGTTCTTCGTTGTGTGTTACACTGTGATTAGAATACCATAGACTTCTGCTGTAAATACACTATTTTCGTTCAATGTCCTTATGCTGGCAAAGTACGGTCCATGTGCAACACGGGTCACAGCGGATGATTTGGACGCATCCGTGTGAAATGAGGTGTATAGGTATCTGTGGTACTAACTTAAAAAATGCTGTAAGATGAATGGGCGGGGTGCACGACGCTTGTCAATGAGTTTAAAAGATGTGTTGCAACGAATAGTTGACATGTCTCAAGGTGGGACTACGTCGGCGATACAGGTTCTCATTCCATCATCAATAGACACCCCTATCTCCTCTGCAAGGCCTTTCAAAACACGCAAGTACATCGGGGCAGGGATCGACGGCTATGCTAAATACAAATGGGCAGACGAAACATCATTCAAAATATAATTGCATGGGTGATTCTTTATAGACATCGTTCTTATCGCATACAGGAGTGCTGTAAAACCACGCTGGTGCTCTAGGCACCAGTGGTTGCATTCTACATAAAGACTCTCGATTGGACTGGTCTTGAAGGCTCTGAAGGCAAGGCGAAGGCCCAAATGTACTAGGTTCTAACATCTTTAAGGCAGTTTTAGATGCGGACCCATATGTTACGGTTCCATAGTGTATATGTGGCCTAACTAAACTCACAGATACGTAGAAGGCAGCCTTTAGCAGCACCATAAGACTGATGCGACAACACTTATAAAATGTTCATGGTGTTTAGGCATTTTTGTTTGAGTTTCTTTAAGTGCCGTACATACGTTAGTGTTCCGTCAAGTACAACACCTAAAAACTTACTATGTTCTTTCTTGACAGGAATCTGTTCTCCATTCTCCGTTCAGTGTGACATTGGGCTCTGGACGAATTCCACCCTGTCTTGTGAATAAAACACATGTATTTTTTACGGATTCAATTTAAAACCATTTCTTCCGTCCATTTTGCAAGCCTATTCACGCCTAACTGCATCTGCCTTTCATATATGGACAGATTGCATGGCCTAAAGCTAATCTGGACGTCGTCAACATACATTGAGTAGGAGATTGAGGGTGGCAATGATTTCCCAAGTGAATTCATTTTAATTACAAATAGAGTACAGCCTAATACTCCTCCCTGGGGAACCCCATTTTCTTGTATGTATGTTCTTGATACCACTGTCCTGACGCTTACCCTAAATGTTTGCTCCGACAAATAACTCAATAGTGTTTAGCACATATCCAGACACACCGAATGCCTTGAGATCAAGCAGTATGCCGTGACGCCAAGTTGTGTCGTATGCTTCTCAAACAGAAAGGCAGTGCTGTTTGTGGATAAAAGCATCTTTGACATACGACTCAAAGGCAACTAGCTGGTCAGTTGTGCTTAGAACTGATCAGAAACCTGCCTGACAACTGTCCAGGATGCCGTTATATTCAAGGAAATGCATTAGCCTCTTATTTATCATTTTTTCAAGAACTATTGGTCGGTAACTGGCAGGTAATGAGGCATCTTTCCCCTCTTTTAATACGGCAACTACAACTGCTTTTCCCTGAGCGCTCGGAAACTATCCTGCCGCCCATATTTTGTTAAATAAGTGCAAGAGTGGTCGGAAAGTTTCTGGGTGCAGATTTTGAATCATTGTGTATGATATGCTATCTTCCCAGGCGCTGAAGGCTAACATGTTCTCAAGGCGACCAAAAGCTGTTATGGAAATTTTGGTGTTGTATGGTTCGTACGATCTTTTGTTATCGCAAATCAGTTTTTTCTCCATAGATGTTTTGTGTCATAAGAAAGCATTCGTGTAATGAGTAGAACTTGATACATGTGAAAAGTGTTTGGCCAGTGCGTTTGCCTGCATGGTCCTCTAAGGTATTACCTGTACTGTTGACCATAGGTATGCTGCTTGTTTTCCGTCCATTAAACGTTTTAATTGTGTTGTTCCATACTTTGCCTGCATCTGTGTATGAATTGATGGAAGCGACAAGAGAGCGTCAGCTATTTATTTTCTTGCAGGCGTATGCGCCTTGTGCTTTCGCGTGTTTGAGGGAACTCATGTTTTGCGACGTGGGACACCTGCGAAGGACACCCCATGCTTTATTTTGAGCCTGCAGTGCATGCCTACACTCCTCGATCCACCACAGCCTCCTAGTGTAGGTGCAGCACTAGATGTTTGTGGAATTGAGGCCTCGGAAGTATGAAGAATATGTGCCATAACCAGGTCACAGGCTTCGTCAATGCCCAAATGGCTTAAAGATGTTTATGAAAGTTGTGATATTTGTTTAAATTTTAACCAATCGGCACCAGATTCCTTAAACTTTTTATGACAGATGGAACTATACGGGCTTTGTCAGTGCCTTTCAAAATGACAGGGAAGTGGTCGCTCCCATAGGGGTTGTCGTCATTTTCCCATTCAACATCCGGAAAGAGGACAGGAGAGCCGTTTGCCAGATCTATGAGTGAGTATGCATTGTGTGTAGTGTTATAGTATGTCAGCTTTATTTTGTTAAAGAGACCACCTCCGGATGAGAAGAGGAATTTTTCTATCAAGCGGCCCCAGGAATCTGTTCGTTCAGATCAACATAGTGGGCTGTGTGCATTCAGGCCACCTACTTGTAGAAACGGTTCCGGCAGCTGAGGGGGGGTTCGGGTGGCACCACGTCTGACAAGACGTCGCTCTGACCCCGGCGAGCTGCGTCGGCATACTTTTTCAAAAGCATCCAGTGTTTCTGTCGTGCTTCGTGGTAGGTTATGTTGTGGGTGGCCTTCATGTACGTTTATGATTTCTTTCTCGGCTTTGAATTCAGCACACGACCGGGAGTATGCAGCATGGAGTTGTTCACAGTTGGCACATTTCAATACGTTAGAAGCACAGCTCTCTGAAGGGTCATGATGTCCTGTGCACTTGGCGCATGTAAGTTTTTCACGGTAGGTGGTAGCACTGCGCCCATACCACTGGCATTTGAAGCAGCGGCGTGGGTTCGGTATGTAGGGTCGGATGTTGCAATGAAGGAAGCCTGCAGTGAGACTCCTGTAGGACACTTCGGTCAAAAGTTAGGATCACATGATTTGTTTTTACTTCTTTGCATCGCGTCTGATCGTTATTCTTACCGCTTTAACGCCCTAGGCACACATGCCATCGAGGAGGTCAGACTTACTTTTATTGAGCAGGTACATTTCGGAAATCACGCCCTGCGAGCTGTTAAGGCTCCGATGTGGTGTTAGTTCCAAACACTTAGCTTGCCTAAGTTCCTGTTCTTCACTAGTTTTTGCCTGCTGTTTTTCAAGCTCGGTTAGAATAGGGGAACCCTGTGTTGGGGGGCCCCTAAGCTGTTAGGGTCTCCCCAAACAGCCCGCAACCCTGTGCGAGTGTGGGCGCTCTGAGTCTGCGGGCGTCGCCAATACCGTCACCTTGAATACACAAGATGCCCTGTGCGGGGCCATGCACGTTTTCCTGGTTCTGTCAGCATGATTGTTTATGTACCCACCCGTGCAATGTGATGAAATCTAACAGAATGAAATACGTTGAGGGACACGGAAGAAATTCTTAAGCCTGGCGTTATTAATTTCTTCTGTGTCCCTAGTTCTTCCACGCGCTGTTAGATTTCATCATGAATGCCACTAATTCGACCAACTTCCAATTTTGCTGCAATGTGTACTTTAAAATATTAAAAAACCGGAGGAAGTGTTTCCCAACCTACCTATTGCTCAAGGGCGAGGTAGTCTCTGAACGTTTCTGCCTTGCTGGCGCAAGTCTTCGGAATGTGCGCGAAAAAAGCTGCGTGCGCTTTCAAAATGTCACAATGTCCTCCGGTCTTTCGCTGAAACATCACCAGTGCAGGCGGCGCTGCTGCAGCAGCAATGCTTGACACAATCCTGTAATATAACATTTATGGCCACTTAATCTTCGCCAGCTTAAAACCTTGCTTCCACCTTACTTTTGAAGGTCAGCCCCAGCTGCTGGAAGCCCACTTGCAACAATGTGCCGCTTTTTGTCGATGTCGTCTGGTGAGACACAGGCCTGCGTGTATCAGAGGAAGTGTTTGCAGTGAGAATTCAGTAAGCCAGATCATCATGCAAGTCAATTACCAAGATGCAGGCTTTTCCGACTGTGTCCACCCCCACTATAACAGTTTGTAGCACCTCCAGAAAGGGTTTCAGCTGCTCATCTGTAAGACCCTTTGGAGGATACGCAGCTGCAAGCATGCGGTGATTGGCGTTTAGCAACTTGACTTTGACTACCTGGTCATCCTTGAGAGTCAAGAATATTCTGTCTTCTGACACAGCTGGTCCGGCATCCTGCACAGTGCAAAAACGTTGGCCCAGATGACGTTGAGCAGACAACCTCCCAATGACTGCACTTGTTCATTTAGTGTGCTCACAGCACGTTTCAGGACTCCTTCAACTATAGCGTCTAGAAATCTGCACACTTTTCAAAGTGGTTACCTGTGTGGTAGCTGCATGTGCGAACCAGGAAACACACACACACACACACAAAACTTTCTGAACCGCCATGGTTTGATTCGGGTGTCTTCATTTAAACTAGCTCCGTCGCAGGCGACGCTGCGCCTGCCGGCTGATCACACACACAGCCATGAAGCGGAAGTGGAAATGCGGCCTGTCGTGTGTTTTCCTCCGTCCAGCCAGTTCGTAGCTTGCGATACTCTGTTAAAAAAACTGTACTGAAATGTTGTTTCAGTGTTATGTACGTTCAAAACCAATTAAAAAGTGCGCTTCCCCCTCTCAAGTTGTCAAAAATTTAATTTTTAGGCTGCTAATTTCGCTGCTCCAAAAACTGCTCCCAAATCTGATTCAGCCGTCTCTCACCCCTGCGTATTGGAAGCCTTCACTACCGTCGTGTCGTCAGTATAGGAAGCTGTCGATGAAGTCAAACGGGAGGCCATCGCCGCCTCTAAAGCTCATCGCTGTCATTTTATTTTGTATCCCTCTCCAAACACTTAGCTTGCCTAAGTTCCTGTTCTTCACTAGTTCTTGCCTGCTGTTTTTCAAGCTCATTTAGAATAGGGGAACCCTGTGTTGGCGGGCCACTAAGCTGTTACGGTCTCCCCAAACAGCCCGCAACCCTGTGCGAGTGTGGGCGCTCTGAGTCTCCGGGCGTCGCCAATACCGCACCTTGAATACACAAGATGCCCTGTGCGGGGCCATGCACGTTTTCCTAGTTCTGTCAGCATGATTCTTTATGTACCCACCCGTGCAATGTGATGAAATCTAACAGAATGAGATACGACGAGGGACACGGAAGAAATAATTAAGCCTGGCGTTATTAATTTCTCCTGTGTCCATCGTTCTTCTGTGCGCTGTTAGATTTCATCATGAATGCCACTAATTCGCCCAACTTCCAATTTTGCTGCAATGTGTACTTTAAAATAATAAAAAAAACCGGGGAAGTGTTTCCCAACCTACCTATTGCTCAAGGGCGAGGTACTCTCTGAACGTTTCTGCCATGCTGGCGCAAGTCTTCGGAATGTGCGCGAAAAAAGCTGCGTGCGCTTTTAAAATGTCACAATGTCCTCCGGTCTTTCGCTCAAACATCACCAGTGCAGGCGGCGCTGCTGCAGCAGCAATGCTTGACACAATCCTGTTATATAACATTTATGGCCACTAAATCTTTGCTACCTTAAAACCTAGCTGCCTCCACCTTACTTTTGAAGGTCAGCCCCAGCTGCTGGAAGCCTACTTGCAACAATGTGCCACTTTTTATCGAGGTCGTCTGGTGTGACACAGGCCTGCGTGTGTCAGAGGAAGTTATTTCAAGGAAACGCGTGGTTGTTTCCCTCATCCTCCCCGTAATCCGTACGTGCCCTAAGTCGGGTCCGTACGTGCCCTAAGTCGGGTCACCCATGCGGACACGGAGGTTCATGTACTCGCACCGAAGTAATAGTTGTGTAGCCTTCGCCACCTGCGACACTCGTGGCAAACATAATTTGCGTGTTCTGCGTGTGTGCACCCCGATGTATCGTGCTCCCCCGCGCAGTTATTGCAGACGGCTTTACTAGCCTGGCACCGCACAGTGGCGCGCCCAAGTGTGGAGCACTTAAAACACATTGGCACATAGAGGTTCTCTGTGAGTGCACATGAGGTCCAGCCGATATGTAACTTCCGCCTTTCCTTAAGGACGGAGAACACCCGCGGCGAAACTTCAACAATATGCGCTTTTGTTCTAAACCCCTCGGTGAACAACGTGCGGTGATGGAATTCGTCCGATGAAATGTTCAGATCATTTTGAGCGTTGATTTGGCTTAGTAACATGGCCGGAACAATAGCGGAGTGTACACCGGAAATCTTAATTTGAGGTAGTCGCCTTATGGGCTTTCGCACCTCTAGAGCAGAACGGGTGACAAGCGTTGATGTAATAGGCCGCTCCAAATTTTCTAGATAACCTTGCACCTTGGAAGTCACCGTGAGGCCCATGCGAGAGGGCCGGAATGCAGCCGGGCCGACCCCGATGTCGTTGGGGATAAATGTCGACTTAAGCAGTGTGGCGATGTCACTTGCCGGCGATGTAGACGGAGCAGTCAACCGAAGATGCAAGGTGTGCTCCGGACGACAATCCACCACGGACGACGCCGCGCGAGAAAGAGCAGAAGAGACCGGCGCAGTTCTCGCTGCTGCAGCAGGCGGCGCGGACACGTCCGCATACGAAAGCGGAACCGCTGCTCCACGCCCCCCGCCGAACCGCCGACCATGGTCCCTCAGGCCGTCCAGCTCCCTGCGGAGTTCCAGCACCTGCCCCTCGGCCATCGCCTTTCCTGCAGCAAGCGACATGACCGTGCGCTGTAGTTTGAAATAAGTGTCCATTACTTTTTCGCGAACCGAGCATGGCACTTTATTACGAGGGTCCACGCCCCCCGCCAATAAATCCTGCCCAAGAGTGGAGACGTCGTCTGATTGTGAGGGCAAATCCCCAGATATGGAGGGATTGGCCGAAACAGACCCCTCTGGGGGACTGACGCCCGATGCAGCAGTGCCACCTGCAACCAATCCCGGGGAATTGGCCCCATTGGCTCGCTCAGCTGCCTCCACTGCTGAAATTAGGGATCTGGCCTCGCTTGTCGAAATGGAGCTAGAAGACGGCGAAACAGACGTATTGGTGGGTTGCTGACCATCCATAGTACACGGAGAGGCACACGACACGGATACAATAAGTGAAACGTTCGCATGCGCCGGGACGGCCGCGACTGGGTGCCCCGCTAACCCTAACCCCCGAATACGCGCCCGCAGGCTAGAACCAACGCATCCCACGCCAACCCGGCAACCCGGGCGAAAACTAGGGAAGGTTAGAAGTCATCCCCAGTATCCGGGGGGTAATAAAAAGGAACGGGCTCATCAAATGCTTCGAAAATACGGAGCCGACGAAAAGGAACCTCTTCTTCGCTTGGGCGCTGATGATGATCCCCCCGGATGGTCGCGGAGATCAGTTGGTGCAGGTTCTGATGGCACATGACCTAGATTTGCTGAATGACCCTGCCTCCATCCCTGCTTTTTCGACGGACTACTCTGACGCATGGATAGATATCACAATTTTCTCCTCCGCTTGGAGAAATTTCGCGACGGCATGGAAGGTGTGCGACACTCCTACCCTATCGGACCACCGATACATACTGTTTTCCGTCCGTTCAAGCCGGTTGCCATCGTGTAGGCGGTTGACGCGGGCTGGGCGTTCTCAGGTGTCGGCTTCGCTGGCCGCCACCCGGTGGTTTCGACAGGTGTCTAATTGTCACCTGGACGACCCGCAATCGTTGGATTTTGTGGTGGATCACTTCTATGATACTTTAGAGAATGCGAGGGCGGCGAACATGGCGACAGTCCAGGTGTACCCGCAGGCTAAGCCGTGGTGGTCGGACGAGATAGCTCGCCAGAGGTCCTGGGTTAGGGGCTTGCGCCGTCGCTATCAGCGCACGAGTGACCCGGCGGAGCGATTGACCCGTCGCGACATCTATTATTCGGCCCTACAAAAATACAAATGCGCCATAGCGAAAGCAAAAGACACATCCGTAAGAAAGTTCTGCACCGAAAACTCCAAAAAATTCCTATTTGGTGACCCTTTCAAATTGGCTTTCGGGAAATTTCGTGCTCCGGTTATTCTTCCTCCCATTCAAAATTCCGACGGGTCATTCACTGCATCTCAATTGCAGTCCGCTCAGCAGTTACTCCTGACGCAGATTAAAGCGGACGACCCCTCCACGGACGGTCCTCTTCACTCCGCGGTGCGCCGGTTGGCAGAGGCGCCTTATCTCGCGGCAGTTAATGACAGGCCGTTCACGCCTGCTGAGGTCGGAGCGGCGGTTCAGGGCCTCAAAATGCGTTCTGCCCCTGGCCTGGATGACTTGTCGCCCGAGATGGTGCAGTCGTTCTACGCGGCTCACCCGCAGTTCTTTTTATTCATGTTCAATACCGCGCTCAAATTAGGACACTTCCCCAAGGCTTGGAAATTCGCTAAGGTCGTCTTTATCCCTAAATTAGGCCGCCCCCCGAGAATCCAAATTCTTATCGGCCGATATGTATGCTTTCCGTGTTCGGGAAATTGCTTGAGAAACTCCTCTTCTCTCGCCTTTATTTCTTTCTTGCCAAAAGAAAACTGCTGCATCCCGCGCAATTCGGTTTTACGCACAATAAAAGCACTACATTGGCACTGCATCATCTAAAAGAAGTCTTACTTTCACGGCGTCAAAATTTCCTTCATTCTGTACTAATCTCCCTCGATTTCCAGGGAGCATTCGACTCTGTCTGGCATCCGATGGTACTAAATTTTCTCCGACAAAATTCCTGTCCTGGCAACTTGTATCGGTTGCTCCGTTCTTTTCTTAGTCACCGGGTTGTGGTGTTTAAGTCGAGAGAAGGGGAGGTCTCTGCCCCGCAGTCGATTGGAAGCCCGCAGGGGTCTCCTCTGAGCCCTCTGCTTTGGAACATTGTACTCCACGGGCTTCTGGATACACGGCTGCCGACGGGGGTGCATATCCAAGCGTACGCCGATGATACCATCTTGGTAGTTTCGGGTAATCAGCGGCGCGAATTAGAAAGTCGATCGGAGCTAGCTTTGGCTGTGGTGTGTGCCTGGGCAGAGTCGGCCAAGGTTCGACTCAACCCGTCAAAGTGCTCTTAAATGCTGTTCCCTAATGGCCGAATAACCATGGCCCGCCGCCTCCCCACAATTCGATTAGCTGGCACCAGCCTCTCCCGTGTGAAAGAAATGAAGATTCTCGGGGTCATTATAGACCCATGGTTCACCTGCATGCCTCACGTAAACTATTTGAAATCTAAATTAGAGATTACGCTACCCAAATTGTTCTATTTCATCAACATGCATTGCCACCTCCCGCCCGCTAGCCTGAAACAACTGTACACCCAAATTGTGCAACCGGTCATTACGTACGCCTCACCAGCATGGTGGCCGGAATCCCCTACCACCTACCTAAAAGGTCGACTAAAGTCGGTTCAGCGTCTCCCCTTGCTGGCGCTGACAGGGGCGGTGCGGACGATAGGACGGAGGCTCTGAATGCGCTTACCGGCATTCCCCCGATCTGTGATACCTTGACGGCCCTGCGCGTGCAGTTTTTCGCCTTCCATCTCCGCAGAAGATATTTCATTCGGTCACCTACACATTCGCGCGGAAGACGTCGACAAGCCGTTTGACCCGTGGCGCCTACACCCGGCGGATAGAGTGGTATGCCCCTTTAGCCGGCTGTCTATTCAGGAAGCGTTGCATGTCGCGCGCCGCCCCGGGTTGCACGTATATACCGACGGTGCCTTCTCCCATCCATCAGCTGGAGCGGCTTTTGTGGCACTCTCCCATGAGGGTCGTCTGATCGCAGCTAGGCGTTTCCGCATCTTATCGGCGGGAAGCGCTTACACAGCAGAGCGGATTGCCCTCCAGGACAGCCCTTAAAAGTTGTTTCGGAAGTACCGCAAAGATTGTTGGCAGAAAATTTTTGTCGCTCATTTGCAGCCTGGCGCTTAGCATTCTGCACCACCAATGACCGCTAGAGACAGTTGAGTGCAAAGTCAGGCGTGAAATACGGAATACTCTTCATGGTATAATGTTAAAGCGGAAGGAAAACTGTCACATGCAGTTTTCCTTCCAGAATAATGCAGGAAATGGACGGAGCTGATACTGCCAAGTTGGTATTCCTGTCCTGGCAATATCGGTTGCTCCGTTGTTTTCTTGCACCGGAAAGTAGAGAAGGGGACTGATCGATGAAAGTTGCAGGGGTCTCGTAGGGATCCTCCTTCTCGAAAGACAATAATTCGAAAGAGTACCCCGCATCACCAGGAACAACAAAATAAATCTTCTTAGTACTCATGCACAGCAACATGCGAAAAAGGGAACCAAAAGAATGCCATAATATCAGCCATCCTTTCAAAAGTTGTGAGGATATCGCGTACAAGCGTTATATATTTTTTTAAATTGGAACGTGAGGTGTGGTAGTAGTAATACTGTAGACAGAATATAAATTCTAGTGCACAGTATTCCCAGACAGCAACGGAGTATATAATAACACAAGAACGAAACCACCACACTTATGGAAATCGGAGTTGACACAGGCAGTTCAGTCATGGAGAGAACTGTATGCAACCTTTATATAAATAAATGTATTCATGACGTACATATGGTATCAGAAGTGTCCGATGTAAGCTAGAATCAGTAAAGAGAATTGCCACGGGGTAGACAAACCAACGGTCATTTTTCGATGTGGACGGAAAACTGAATGCATTAAGTCACATCTTATTTAATACATTGAAAAATTTGTGAGTATTATGCAAAAATTTGCATCCGCGCAATTTGAGCCCTGCTCCAAGTGTACAGACCACGGAGCAAGATAAACAGGAGCGCCGACTTCGCTCTCTCCTGCGGGCTCTTAATGTCCATCACTCGCGGAGCACAATGTAGATGGCGCAGCGAATGGTCCGGCGGCTAAGCGGCCGGCGTTCCCCGTGCGCCGGCGGGCGCGTTGGCGGAACGCATTCCGTCGGCTTTTGTCGTCTGCTTCGGCGACGGTAGTTTTGGGCACGGAGTGCTTTGGGCCTGCGTTGGCGCCGCTTCGCGTTCATTGCGCTCCTCCTTCGCACGGCTTGATTACTTGTTCGACAGCACCTTCTGTGTAACCCGAACCCGAAGGAATTGAGTGGTCGTACGGCACGGCAAAGATGCGTTAAGGATTGGTTTGCATGGCGGGAAAACAAAATGTAGAGCGCACATATAGACATATGGCCTGCTATACAAACACTACCTCTTGCGCAGTGCTTGCCGAAAATGTGACTCCGTTTTGTAAATTTGTGAACACCAATTGGGCTGTGTTTTAACAGGTTTACAAAAGGCGAAAGGAGCAACTGGTTCTGATCACAGCGATTATAAAAAGTTGCCTCAGCTTTCTCGCCGTTCTCCAACTTACGTCCAAAACAGAGTGTGCCTAGAACACGGACCGGCACTCACACGCTCATCAGAAAATAACAGAAACGCGATAACATCACCTGCGACTGCCCGCGACGTAGCAATCTGCTCAAGATGAGGCCCTGACAGTGTGCGGTCTTTTCACAAGCCTTCATTTCGCGATATTTGAATTCGTCCGGACCCTATATCTCTGTGGTGATGACTCGCCAAAAGAAAAGGTTTGACGAGCCGGTTGTTTGCTGGTCAGCGCGCTTAAAGAAAAAAAACACGGGAACCCTCGTAGGCTTAAAATTGCAGCCATGCAAATCGCAGCATTTTATTTGGAGTCCACGGCGTTATCGACGAGATAACAAGACCGTAGAGCGACAGTGAACATCGGGCGGTAAGTTGCGGTATGAGTTACAATGAAGGTTGCGTTTGATATTCTTGGGTGCCTTATCAAGATGACAGTGTTTTTGTACACTTATTACAACAGGGCAGCCGTCCAATTCAGTCATTGGCACAGAAATGTGTGTCTCATTGCCGTTTGCCGATGGAGAATCCGGGCGACCCTTGTAAGCATTGTTCGTGCGCAGAAGCGGCATAAATAATTAAGCAGGCGGCCGGAGAGCGGGCCAACAACAGAGGTAATTTTTGCGCTGCATCGGTTGGTCGTAAGCAGAATCACGCTAGACTGCATGTTGTGGCGTTTCATATTACTCGCTCATTCTTTGGTGATTCTAAAGTCCCGCCGTCGTTCAGTTGCGTCTTACATCTTATGGGTTAGTACAATATTTTTAGCGCGGTCTTCATAATGTCAGAATAAACGCCCCCGATAGGAATAAGCCGATCGCCATGTATGCGATGGCGTGCGATTATCTGCGCCGTCTATTACGGCTGCGCACGGGTGTTTAAATTCCGCGCGTGCAGGCATTCCTCCTGAATAGTAGGACAGGCATACGACAGACGTCGTTGCGAAAGAAACGACGCCTCTGGGGAGAGCGAAGCGGGAAGAGCCATGTACAGAGGCACACCGACGAGCAGGGCCAAACGAAGGAGGAAGAGAGCAAAGGGAGAGCTGGGCGGCCGGCGCGCACGTGGACATTATCGGCCGAGCAAAAGAATTTTTTCTGGGCCACATCGGCGCTCCTCTTTATACCTTGCTCCGTGGTACAGAATCTAAGGGCAAATGCTAAAATTAGCCAGCAGGTGTCTTGGATGTTAGCAGGTATGTTAACAAATAAGCTTAATATTTCACTTTTCTTTGGTTTGCCACGGCATCACCTGGTGGAATTTGTGTTAAAAAAATGGGAAAGCGAAACGAAATTTTAATCTCAAGTGTAGCCGCCTGCAAGGAGGTAGGCAGGCTGTGTTGGAGGACGCGAACACGTTCCCGGACCTTGGCGCTGGAGAACCTCCCAGAAATGACTGTTTGCATCTAGAAAAAAATACGATTATTTGTAACCATTGATTTCTAATTGCTTTTCTTTCAACCTTAATGCTTAATGTAACGCAAATCTTGTCCACCTTTATTTCATAAAATCTTTTCCACATGGGATACAATGTAGCGCAAATCTTGTCTACTTTTTACTTCATAAAATCTTTTCCATATGGGATACAGGCTTTCCCATCGAAGGATAATCATCGTCCTAATTCTCTGCCTTCAAACAACTTTGTAGGAAGGGGTTTATTCCTTATAAATTAAAACAATGTCGACACATTTACAAACGGTAATAAAAGATGAAATTATAATCGTCATCATCACCACTATTTCACAGTCAGGTCCACTGCAGGACGAAACGCCTCTCCATCGCCACGTTGCAACCCAATCTTTATATCCTCCTTGGTGCAACCAGGCAGCCGCCATCGCCGCATCAAACGGCGCCAGCCGCCCCCCACGCAAGGTCAAGGCACTGGAGAAGGAGCAGGACGCCACCACCGAGGCTCCGTCGACGGGACGGAGGCGCGCATATACGGCATGGTCTAGAGTTCCTCTATATAGCTCCCTGAGGGAGCTATATAGAGGAACTCTAGCGTTGTCAAGCACTTTCCCCATCCAGCTCTTCGGGTGAGATTCCGCTTCCCCTCACCGCACCTCCGGGCGCCACCGTCCCCAGCGGCATACCAGCGCGGACCCAGCTCCTGCTGCGCCGGCCGCCGCCCCTGCCACCGGTGCTCCTGCATCTACCCCCCAGCAGGTGCAAGACGACGCACGGCGCACGGTCTCTCCTACAATCCACGCGGACGACGGGACTCAAGCAGAGGACGCGTTGTCGCCCAGATCCGATGGCATCACCCATGGAGAGGAGTGGAGTCAGAAGATCACTAAAGCCAAGCGCCGTAGGGTCAGGAAACTTGCCGACAGGCGTCCGCTGAACCCGCCAGCGGCCGGCACCTGTCTTTTTCGCCCTGTGGACCGCGCTGCCTCTTTCGACGTTGCGACGAGGGAGGCAGTCGCCCGCGACCTGGCGTCCACAGCAGAAGTCTCCCAAGTGAGGCTGAACGCACGCCTGAACATGGTTGCTGCAGACGCTGAGACAACTGAGTGTCTTGACACCCTCCTCGCCACAGAGCTCATCTGTGGCATTCCTGTGCGCGCCCGCCTTCCCGCAGCCCGCGGCAGAAGTCGCAGCCTCATCTTCGGCAGCGACCACAAAATATCAACTGGTGAAATTTAGGCCAAATTATTAGTTACAGATTAATTAGCCAAATCAATTAGTTACCAAGATAATTAAAAATATTTAGTCATTTTTGGAGCTGCAATAGACAAAACAGTGTTAATCATAAAACTACACCCTTTATATTTTCTAATAGTATGAACCCTGGTGAGTGCAATAAGAGAATCGGTTTTTTGAAACACTGCTTGGAACTAATTTTGCAGCTAATTAAAGTTTGGTGGCACCAGTGGCAAAAAACCATTTCGAATGGCCATTTCAAACTATCATTCTTCATGCCTTGAGTGTTTCCATTCATTCAAACCTCAAGAACATCTATTGATTTCATCTTTACTCTGAGGAGTTCTTTGTTTTTCTTGCATAGAGCTCGTCTTCCTGTACAAGTTTCGTGGAGCATATTTAGTACCTGCTTCTGCGTAGTTTCATCCCCGCAATGCCCAAGGTAGCACTCTCCAACTATAGTGCAAGCTTGAAACAGCCCTACTTGACTTTCTTTTTGCGTGATTTACGTAGACAGCGTGTCAGCAAACCCGTCAGAGCGATCTTTCAACAGAGCGAGCGATGAATAGAGCTGCTTTCGCAAGGATTCTGGCTCAAACTTAATGTATGTAAGAGTGAGCGGAATGAATGTATACTTGCAACGGCTACCAGCCATTGAAAATACTGGCAAGGAATGCGCATTGCCTTGTATTCGCTGCCCGAGTGTGTGTGCCGAAGGGCATGGCTGAACAGAATCGACAGCTGGGCTAGTTGGTATCCGTCCATCCTAAACAGCGCTTAACAACACAACGACGAGGAAGAGGGGCTGGCATGGCTGGCCCTGTGACAGCAGCGGGTCATTACCTGTTTCCCCAAAGGCAGGGTAAAGCTGGAGGGCTTGCTTATTCGTAGCAGCAGACAACCAGGAGACCCTGTTAGTGTTCCAGGAGAGGGTGTGAACCTGGTCAGGTTGAAACACCCTGTTAATATACAGTCGACTCTTTTTTTAATTTTGTGCGGCAGATTCAGTGTGAATAATAGTGTACTGTCTGGTACACATCTCACATTATACCGTACTTTTCACGCGTATAACCCGCACCAAAAATGCAAAGTGGGAGTGCGGATAACGCACGGGGTTTTTCTTTTAGTGCAGCTTGCCGTTGTGCGAGTAAGCACGGGGCGTTGTTACATGGCCCCTAACGAGACAGCCTTCCATGGCGGCGATGGCGTAAAACATACAAGGACAAGGAAGAAAAAACAAGGGTGAGCGAACTCTAACTGAATTTTATTTGTGAATTGTGACTTCCGCCTTGCAGTAAGTGTATTCTACTTGCTAAATAGTCTACACTTTTTCTGTCTACGTAGTATGTGATGTGTTGCTTGAGCAGTAGCTTTGGTGCAGCCTTTCCTGTATCAAATGTGTGGGCAATACACGAGGATGTTTTTTCTTTTCTGGGTGGCTGAAAGTGGGGGTGCGTATTTATATGCAGGGGTGGGTTATACGCGCGAAAATACGGTTTTTTTCTCTAACAAAACAGAACACCTTCAAGTAAAGATAAGCAATGTGTTAATCTGTTTTATCAGTGCTTAAAATATGCCAGTGTTGCCAGTCACGTGACACACGCGGTAACGTGTAACAGATGTGATGCCTGCAAGAACATCAAACCAAAATCAAATAGGGTTGTTGGATGCTGAAGGCGAACCTCTGGTGGACTTTTGAGTTGTTGAACTCTGTCTGTGCCCATCTATCTCAAACTGCGACTACATTTTATTGTAGGGTCACATGTTAAACACTGGGCTCTGGTTATACCGGTTGGTAACTCAGTTAGTGGGGCCATCGAGACAAAAGAAATGTTTATTTTGAAAGAAAAACCTTTGGTCTCACTCAACTCTATTCCAGCCACAAAGAAGGTGTTTTTATCAAAGATGATGCAACAAATACGAAAGCACTTTCAAATTTCATGCTTCAGTTAGGTATTGTGAGCAGTAGGAGTGTAATATATGCAAACACACTAAGAGCACAACCATCAGCGTGTGAATAGCACACGTTAACATTCAAGTAATTTATTTATTTATTGATACTGCAATCCCACATTGGGATTTTGGGAGGAGGGTACGAATGATGAGAAGATCAAAAAAAGGCAGACAACATAGGTACACAAGAAAAACAGAATGGACATAATAATGCCAGCACTAAGCTAAAGACAATGTGAGCAAGGTAAGTGAAGGCTGCTGTACTTGGGCATTAGTAAGTTTGTTCCATTCAATAGCGGTCTGCGGAAAGAAGGAGTATTTAAACGTATTAGTATTGCGTGAACAAAAAGGAGTAACTGTGTTTTGATGGCACTGCCTAGTGGCATACCTGAGAGAAAATGTTATGTTTGCCGTTATTCAAACAAGACTAGATGCCCGCTGCAATCTCCCAGCAATGTTTTTTGGTGGTGACTTTCGTTGGCGGCCATCAATCACGCAAACAACACTCCATGATGTCACAGAGAAGTCGCCCGGAGGTGGCTAAGACATCACCGCAGCTTCATATGTTTTCTTCAATACCTATTTCTTTTATTTGCATTAAAGTGGCATCATTGTTATCAGGACAATAGTCTTTTTAAGGAACCAAACTTGTATTTTGTCATCATGGACCCTTTAAAGCTTAGACAGAGAGGCAGTGAGTACAGGCTGCTACATGTCTGATGTATAGATGTGAAGTGGCGGCCAGGTTGCGGGGAAAACCTGAGGTGTGGACTGTGCAAAGATCATTCACCCACTGCCAAAGCCTTGGTGGACCCACAACTTGTGCTAGAGCTTGTTCCCATGTGGCTTATTTGTGTGGCATGCCGTGTAGACGCTGGTGTCGATGCACTCGGTTTGGCTATGTACTGTCATCCATCGCTTCCTCTTGGAACAGTGACATGTTTGACTGCAGAGCATCTGATGGGTGCAAACCAAGGCTTCCTTGTTTTGCGTCATATTCAGGTCATTTCAGTCCTCAAATCACTGCTAAGTCAAAGTGAACGCTTTGAAATAAACAGACGTGGGACGTAGTTCACACGACACTGTATAAGAACATACCATTCTTGTGCAAATGGCTATAGGTTATGGTCCTGCCAAAGTAGCACTAGCATCCTGCAACACAGTACCGTATTTTCTCGTGTATAAGTCGTCGCAGTCTTTTTCTGAAATTTCGTTGGTGCGTCTTATCCACCGGTGCGACTTATGTATGGAATAATTTGGTACGTGGCGGCCGCGCGTTGTCCGCACCCGAAAAGGTGTTGTGTGTGCTACGTAATGTCAGCGCACGTTAAGAGACACAGCTCTATGGTCTAAATTAATGAATTTTGTCAGCAAGTCGGAGGAAGAAGGCTTCGGTGGTTTTGCCTAAACACCCCATGTAAATACATGCCATCTGTGGTGTATCAATAAACCATTTTTGAGAGGTTGTTGTCTAGACTTTGGGCGGTATATGCACATGTCTAGCACTGCTTACCGGGGGATGCGTTCAGAGGCGGCAGCCGCCGCAACCATGTACTTTCGCCGCACTTTCTAACGAACTGATCCTCTACGAGTTTACCAATTAACAAGTGCGTTTTGTACACTGGTGAGTCTTATACACCGAGCGACTTATATACGTTTTTTTTTCTCGGAAAAACTGCTGTTTTGAGGGGGGTGCAACTTACACAGAAGTGCAACTTATAGACCAGAAAATACACTACATGCTCCTCATTTGTGTACATATGTGCAAAGTATGTCTGGGTGGGCATTTGGCACCACTGCTATTCAGAGAAGTAAACCTCTTCAAAACCACAAATTGATCCCTCACATTGTCCATGGTTATGAACAGTGTTATCGGTAAGTTTTTAAAGAAATCCTGCGAAATTTTTAAAAATTAGTCTCTCTCATACACTTCAGGCTCGTTAAAAGGACACAATAACTGTTCCTTTAATTGAAAGATGATTCATTCCACAATTGTCTTGGCTTTTGTTTGACGACCAGCGATGCTGTTTGCCAAGAACGAAGAAATAAACAATTAAAGCGGGCATTTCTCTGCCACTTCCCTTCCATTATTTTTGCGACATCATTAAGTGTCCCGAGTAAGGAGGGGGGGGGGGGGGGCTATTTTCATTTTTACTCAATCGTAACCCTCTTCCTGAGTGCCTGTTCTCATTAGCTCTGCCTGTCGCCGCAAATACTACAAGCCAATCAGAGATGGGTTATTTCTGGCTGCCTTTTTTCCACAATGGTGACAAGGCAAAGTTGGACATCAAATCTTGCTGCTTGTAGGAGGATCGTGATGGCCCTGGTGACACTCTCCAAAGACGTACCATGGGCAGGTGGGGAAATTTATGCATAATTGCTACAGTCTAAATCGGCTTCCTCGCTTCACGCCGATTGCACTAATAATCTTTGGTTATGCAAGCTGCCCAGCTTTTTATCCCTACCGTCCCACTGGCGAGGAGCACAGCATACTTATTGTACCAGAGGACCACAGAAACACTGTGCAATGCTTCTGTCACTCTGTAACCACATGGCACAGCAGCATGGAACAGCCTGACAACTGTTCAGATTAAAGAGTTTCCCACCTGGGTGCCTATTCATTGCACAGTACACGTAGCTGGCTACACGGCACCTGGCACAGTGTTAAGGGAGGCTAAATAAAAATGTACAGCCATGAGCAAAAGTTTACGGGCCTGAAAATGGCATTTTTAGGTATTTCTCTTCCGGTAGCAGCCCGGCAAACTGCCAGGTGCATTCGAGATGTGGTATAGTTAATGAAATGAAAAATACCGCACATAGTACCACGGGCTGTGTGGCAGAGAACTAACCCAAATTGCTGTTTTCCTGGTCCGTACACTTTTGTTCTTGGGTGTACACAACAAATCCATGTAGTAGGAGGGGGAGGAGGTGTCCATGGCTTGTGGCTCAACCCCACTGAAAGTTCCACGTGTGTTTCATGCTGCAGTGCAGTAATAATGGCTCGTAGACTGTGCAGTAAGCAAACCGACACCTGTGTTTCACAGCAACTTTCGGTTGACAGTTGAACCTTTCAGTTACAAGTTCGTCCTATGTATTTACAACGAGGTACTCGACAGACAATTCCTTCGAAGGTCTTTGGAATTCGGCCTTTGAGACAACCGTGTAGCACAGGTATAAGGCCCTTTCAGGCACTGGCAGAGCCCACCTCTAACAATTAGCTTGCTGCAGACAGCTTCAGATCCTATGCCGCCTCACACAGCACACAAATCTTGCTGAGATAAGTACAACAGAGAAAATTTCCTTTTGTGTACCACGGCAGAGCTATGTCTGAGTGCAGAGGCACCAAGGTGGCCACAGGGGCTTCAGCAAGCCTTGAAGCCTGCAAGGAGAGTGTTTCCTCAGAGGCTGCGCAATTATAAGGCAGACTGGGAACCCCTTGATCACTGCCTTGCTCTAGCAGTCCACCTGTCACTACGTCCTCCTCTGAGGTTGACCTGGCACCTAGTGTTGTGTCGCCATACAAATCAACAGTGCTAAAAAATGCTGACAGACAATTTTACCAACTGATATGGCTATAAAAACAGCACCAGCTGATCCACATATCCAGTGGCCTGCATGATTGCAGCAGCTGCAGCTTAAGATTGTCCTCAGAGTCAAAGATGATTGTATAACAGACAGGAATGATGGCCCAAAACATAAGATTCAGAGCTACCCCTAGAAACATGCTCTTCTGCCAATTTGTACTCAGCCAGCTAGGCACTGAGATGGTCTTTCTAGACAACTCAGCAGTATTTTTTCACTTGCACGGATGCTTTAAAAAACGTGAAGAAGACTTTGGGCTCACCATTATGGAGCTGCTGGACGGACACAGAGGTTGAGGTGCCACTTCTGCGCTGCCACTTTGGGATAAGGCAGGCCACAGCAACGCACCCCTCCGAGTGTGCGCTCATCAAGCTGCGAGAAAAAAAGGGGCATTAACAGCCTACAAATCCGAAAAACCGCAAAGGTCCACTTGCAGCAGGCCTCCACTGCGACCCTGAGCCGAAGCATTAAAAAAAGAAAATCGAACTGTGCATACCATGCCACCGTGCACTGGCAAAGCTGTTTGTGGATTCGATCACCGCGTACCCACCAGCTGGTTTGAACCAAGCAGGCCTTTCAGTCTGTGAACAATTGCATTGATCACAAGTGCTTTTTGCAATCCGCCTCTTTCACAACGCTACTGCGCATGCGCATGGCCCTGGCGGAGGAGGCCGTAAACAGCCTGGCAGGGGTCGGCCGGTCTGCTTCGCGGTGATTCCACTGCCGTCTGCGGATGTAACTGAGCCCGTGTAGTGAAAGCATGCGGCCGGGTTCGGCGCCCATCGAGAAAACAAAATGCAGTACGTTTTACAAATGCAATTCTCGTCCAAACCATAACATGAAGGGTGAAATTTTTGTTTCTATCGACACACGCCAACCCCGAAACGAAAGTGAACAAATAGGAGCTCTCCGCTACGGCACCACGCATGAACGCCCCATTCTGCGTCCTGTCCCAGTCGCACCAGGCATTCACACCGTCGGTGACGATAACCCGCTGGCACGCCAAATCCAGAGATCGCCTTGTCGTATTACTCTTTTTGGCGACAATACGAACACACCAGCCGACCGAAAGTTCCCGTAGTACGACAGGCTCGTTTGACCAAGGCGGCCAGTAGACCTGATCATTAGCGCACCCAGGATTTTTGTCTAGGGGGGTTTGAAATTTTCACAATAAATATAAAATATAATAATAAATAAATGTAAAAAGAAGAAAATATAAAGACAAATGTAAGTAATACAAAAAATACAAAATAAATAACCACAAAGAATAAAAATTACATCTATAAAGAGCAGCCGAGTTATTATTTATTTTTTACGCGAAAAAATTACGCAATAAATCAGCCGCTATAACCTACAATTCGCCTGCAGAAGGAATATAATAATGGATGCACCTTCACATAAAAAAGAAGATACGCGAAGCCTTTTGCCATTGCCCGAAGCCCCGGACTCAGTTTGGAAGTAGAATGGAAGGAAGGGATGACGGGAGATGAGGTTGGGGAGGAAATACAATAATGCCTTCTTCACTGGTGAAGTAAACCCAAGAGTAAAGCACAAAATCTGTTCGTATAGGCTGGCACAATTTGCACTGAACAGTCAAATTAACACATATTTCTGAAAGCCTATTCAAAAAAACATCATTGTTATCCGTGATCACAGGTTTTTGTAACTGCGGACGAAGCGTTGCTGTCTCCTCATATAATGTTACAAACTCAGGCGATATATATAAAGGAAAACCGAACTTTTTTATTCAACGGGAGAGGGAGCGCTCGTACAGTGCTTAGTATTGAAGGAAAAACAGTTGTTTAAGCTTTCAAATGAAATAAAACAACTTCGATCTGATCTTGTTAGATTTGATTTGAGGCCAGAAGGTAAGCTCGACAATACTGAGTCCCAACCTATGTGAAATTTCAGCGTCTTTTTTTCTAGAAGGCGACGAATGATTCAAATCTCGTGATAGAAGTTCCACACAGAAGTTCAGAAAGTGGTATAATCTGGCCCTACAAAAATTGTGCGACTATTTGCGGTTTAGCGTGGGCTATGAGGCGTGCCGTAGGGGGGAGGGGGCTACGGAATCATTTAAAACCCCCGGGGATTCTTAAGCATTCAGAAATTCTCTGTCCCGGGACACTTTTTGTGTCACTAAAATTTTTTATCATTCGTTTTCTTAAACTACTTCAAGTTATACGATAGTTGGTCCGCACTGTCTTAAAAGCACAATCCTAAAAGCTCGTGCTCTAGTTTTATTTTTTTAATGCCGGTCATACAATATTCTTCTTCCAGATTTAACTGCGAATGTCCAATAATAAAAGCTTCCCAGACAACACACTGCGCTCAGTGAACTTCGGTTTCGGTTTGGTGGGAGAGGCGTGCGGAGGGGGTTGGAGACGGACATCTGGGGGGGAAGGGGGGGGGGGGTTACAACTTTCCAAACACCCCCCGTGGGGTGCGCCACTGGACCTGATTAGATTCGAGCCGCAACAAATTTGCCTCTAGTATTTTGTTAGTTCGTACAGCGTAATAAACTTCGTAAGGTCAACGAAGCGAATGTACCTTCACACTATGTATGCGATCCGTATGTCGTGACTAGCGACGCTTCGCTGACTTCGCTTAACCGAAGCTCCATATGCGTACACGTCTGGCACGCGTGTAGAAAATGTAAGGCATGCTAAGTCCAGAAGAAGGGTTACTCAACATCGTCTAGGAAACGGAGAATCAAAATCAACCAATGTTTCTGTCGTAAAGTGCGAAACAGAAGTACGAAAGCACATTTTTTTTCGACTGGTGGACTCACAATCTGCTTGCGAGCTAAAATTTGCTATCGTATTTCCTGGCTTAGTAACCAGACGCTTAGTGGACAAGTGCTATTCAAAGAATGATGATCAGTTTCTGTGCGAGCAATGCTATAAAAAAATCTTTTTCAGACAGGTGCAAAAATATAACCTAAACCTCAGCTTTGTGTTCGCAGCATTCGAGAACGATCGCTTGCTGCGCCGTGGCCGAGTAGTCTAGAGCATCAGAAACACCGGCCTGCTCGAATGTGGTGGTTCGAATCCTCTTCGGGATATCTTTTTTTTTTTGTCCTGACATGCTTGCGGAAAGTGATGTATTTTTTCTCATTGTAATCTGCATACAGCCTCACTGCTGGGAAATGTATTATCCAAATGACGAGCTTGCGATTTCAGTAGAAATGTAGTTCCGTGCACCACTTTTTCGCCCGTGATATTGCCGGTGTTTAAAAGGAATGAACCAATACTAACTTTTCAAACTGACAGTTCTTCTAAAGAAGAAAATGTAATCGTGCGACTATGATGACAAGTGCGCTTAGACGAATAAAAAAAGCAATTTTCTGAGATACGTCGGGACTTCGGTTGATTTGGACTTCGCTTTCTTCGGTCAAAACACTTACAAAAGTAATCTGCACATGCATTTTGCTCGTTATGATAAGAAACAGAAAAAAAAAAAGAACGGCGGAATTGAACAAATCTGCAGCCACGTATAATATTTTGCATCGCTGATATCCACATACCAGCTTCAAGCAATGATTTGTATAAAGGCCACATTAAGGGCCTGCGTTTATGCTGCTGTCTTACAGATACCCATGCCCCCCTCCCATCTCTTTTAAGCGCTAGAAAAAAAATGCCGTAATAAACATCGCTTCCACAGCTCAGGAGCCACCCTCCGGTACTGACACTTGCGGAACTGCTGCAAATAGAAACGAGCGTCGCACGCTTGTTAGGATGTTTCCCACGTTGAAAAGGTACGTCTTCCAGCATAGTTATTCTTTCTGCAGCTTTAGGTTGGCAATACAATTCACGTTAAATAAAATAAACACCAGAAACGCAGCCCTGATTTTCCTTCCGCTGCAGTGGCAGCCCACTTGCACCCCTGCCATATCGCTTCTCGGCGGCGCCACCAGAGGCCGCCACAGCGCAATGAAAAAGGCGGATTAAGCTACGCCTGACCTGAGGCCCTACTTGATCAAAATTATGTTTGTCTGAAATATATTTTCGGCTAGAAATTTATTTCTGGTGCATATCACAATGGATACATATGGGGCATATGTGCTTGTGAAAGTGATGCCCATGTAGTAATTTAGCCTGTGCAATCCTAAAGTGCATTTTTCCATCGGAATATACTGTTGGCACACACGTCTTTAGTTTCCTCCAGCCAACTGCCCTGTGCAGCTCAAAACCGGGGTCTAAGAAGTACGTGTTAACCCTTGAGCCAGAACGCTTCCCATTGAAGAGTTTGAAAAACCTTTGTCACAGGCTTACCACATGACATTTTAGAAGTCAAACTATTCCACTGACATATCCCCAATTAGCCTTGCATGTCGACATGTCGTTCACGCTAAACCCAGAATAGGAACCGTGCCGCGTTGCCGCAGTCAGCCTTCTTTTGATTTTGCGGGCGCACTTTATAAGCGACCCCGA